>JARQOD010003257.1:0-67130 GCA_033576555.1 Oophaga sylvatica | reverse complement strand
CTTCAACATACAGGGGCATAGAGGTAGGCTCCACCTCACTTAAAATTGCGGCATTTGCTGACGATATACTCCTATTCATCTCCAATCCCAATGCGGCAATACCAGTTATCATGGAGGCCCTAAATCATTTTGGCAAATGCTCACGCTTTAAAATAAATTATAATAAATCAGAGACCCTGGCTCTGTTTGAGCAAGGGAAATTAAATAACTCAACACTTCCTTTCCAATGGAGCACATCATCTATCAAATATTTGGGTGTCCACCTCCCGGCAGATTTGGCGTCCTTATACCACATGAATATTAGACCCCTAATTACGTCCATATTTAACCTTCTAAACTCCTGAAACACTTTTCTTTGTCTTTTTCCGGACAGTGTCATTTAATTAAGATGATAATATTTCCAAAACTATTGTATATTTTCCAAACACTACCTATTTTGTTGACACGTGCTGATGTTAAAACTCTAAACACTGCTTTTAGGAATTTTATTTGTGGGAGACAAAAAGCGTACACGCATAGGTCTAATCAAACTACAAGCCCCAAAGGAGGAGGGTGGCATCAATTTCCCAGACATTGCAAAGTACAATCTAGCAGCAAATCTCAGATACACCATTGATTGGTTAAGAGGTAGATCACATTTCGCAAACTTACTTTTAGACCAACAATTAAGTCCCCATGTCTCCTTACCAGCATTACTACATATGGCCAATGATGACCTTATTGCAGACTTAAGAAACCACCCCACCATATGGCAAACTATACAGACGTGGAGGAAATGCCGGAGACTATGTCATTTGAGAAGCGATGTCTCTCCGTTTGTGCCCTTCTTGGGTTAGCTAGCTGGGCAGGGTTGCATATTGGCAGCTGACCTATTAGATGATAGGTTCTCCATGCTTGCATTTGACATAGCAGCACAACGTTTCCCAACATTTGTAAACAAGCCCTTCCTATTTCTTCAAGCAAGGAGCTTAACTTTGAAAGGCATAGCTACTGGGGATGGAGAAAGAGGGAGGAAGACTTTGGATGGCTTCCTTAGGACCGCCAGGGTGCAGATAGCCTCGACAAGCAGTATTTACACGATGTTGTGTAAGCAATGGTCATGGGAGGGCAAAAAGACAGGTCCAGCATGATGGGTTAATGATATACAGAACATCACAGTCTGGGAAATCTTAGATGCCACTTTGATGCAACGGAAGGTGATCCCCTCCAGTAGTTATGCAGACATGTCTTTATTACTCCTTCATAGAGCTTATATTACCCCACACATTAAGTCTAGGATGTCTCCAGGGGGCACATTCACATGTTCCAAATGCGGGACAGGAAACACAGACATATTTCATCACATGTGGGGATGCCCCAAAGTGCAAAAATTATGGCAGTCTATCCATGCCGACCTGCAGAATCTTGGTGGGATATTGTTTCCTTTGACACCGCAATGGGCAATATTTAATATTTTAGATAGCTCTCAACACAAATTCCCCAAACATGTTAAGGCCATGTTGATAATATGGGCCTCAGCTACCAGGAAAAGTATCTTGCAGCACTGGCTAAATCCTTTACCACCACCCAAATCTCTCATATACTCCAAAATAATGTATATTTTTCGAATGGACTGGCTAGACACCCTGACAAATAAAGAGAAACTGACTGGGAAATTTTTAAGTACATGGTCATTGTTCATACCATCTCTGTCTCAGGACACCAGGGACAAACTAAGGACACATTTTGAAAACACCCAGTGGTATCTTCTTCAGAAAATTAGCGGACATAATCCTATTCCTTGAGCTTGTTGATTGTTAATCAAATGCAGAGTCGTTTAAGGGGTTTATATGTTGGGGGAATGGGAGGGTTAAGGGAGGAGGGAGTACATTTATGAGTATTATGCCTGTCAAATAAGCGTCGAATAAGCTTGATACCTTCAAACCTGTATGACTTACTTTTTGGTAATGCTCTTTAAATCAATATTTTGAGTTTTACGCCTGTCAAATAAGCTTGCTACTTCAAGACTTGTATGATTTTCTTTTATTGTAATACTCTTTAAATCAATAAAACATGTTGGAAATTTTTTTTTCCTAAAAGTCGCCTTTTTAACTTGTCTGTACCTGAACACAATGCTATGCGATCTTATATCAAGGAGTCATTGGAAAAGGGTCATATCAAACCATCCTCTTCACCCTTGGGTGCCGGTTTTTTCTTTGTGGCCAAAAAGGATGGTTCATTGAGGCCGTGTATTGATTATCGTCTCTTGAATAAGATCACTGTGAAGTATCAATATCCGTTACCCTTGATTTCTGACCTGTTTTCCAGGGTGAAAAGTGCTAGTTGGTTTACCAAGCTTGACCTCAGGGGGCGTATAACCTTATTCGCATTAAGCACGGGGATGAATGGAAGACCTCGTTTAATACCCCAGAGTGTTATGTTACGGTAGCTGAGGAGTGCAGGCAAAAAAGGAAATACACCAGAGCAGTTGGAATCTATGAGATTGCAGTACCCTGACTAACCACCGCAACTAGAGGCAGCCGGGAGCGTTCCTACGTTGGTCCTAGACGCCTCGTCACAGCCTGAGAAACTAATTACACCTAAAGATAGAAATAGGAAAGCTATCTGCCCCGGAGCAGTACCCCAAAGATAATAGAAAGCCCCCAAACATGTAATGGCGGTTAGACAAGAGGAAATACTGACACAGAAAGAAAATAGTATGAGCAAACGCTGGGGCCCAAACTAACTAAATAGAAAAGGACAGGAAGGGTACTTACTGCAATCCCAGAAAACCCTGAAAAAACACCAACTCTACTAATTTCAAAATCACCTGAGATCACACGACCTCTACCACCTAAATTAGTTCTCTGGTGTAACAAAAACAGCAGCCACTGAAAAAACTGGAAAAAGCAAAAGTACAAAACACAGTGGCTGGACTAAACTGAGAGGGCAAAAGCCACCGGAGGGGACCCAGAAGGCCCCCACAGAAGTGCAGGACCAAATGCAAAAATATAGCAAAAACACAAAATAAAAATTGTCTTATCTGATAGCAGGAGATGCAGACACGACACAGCAGGCTACAAGGGAAACTGGAAAGAAGGATTCAGACCAGAACAATTGATCACCGGCAACCCTGATGGGAAAATTACTCCCTTATATAAGACCAATCAGTAACACCTGATTCCCAGTCCTCACAATCCTCACTAGTACCGCTTGTAACCACCAGAGGGAGCCTCTGCTCAGAACTCATCTCAAACCCATTCACAACAGTACCCCCCCCTTGAGGAGGGGTCACCGAACCCTCATTTGAGCAACCAGGTCGGTCAGGATGAGTTCTATGATACGCACAGATAAGTCTCCTAGCATGGATGTCCGAAGCAAACACCCAAGAATTGTCTTCCTGACCATAACCTCTCCATTTAACCAAATACTGGAGTCTTCGTCTAGAAAAACGAGAATCCAATATTTTCTCAACCACATACTCCAGATTGCCCTCAACCAAAACAGGGTCAGGAGGCACAGCAGCAGGAACCACTGGCTCAACAAACCTCTTCAACAAGGACTTGTGGAACACGTTATGGATCTTAAATGTCCCTGGAAGAAGCAAACGAAAAGAAACAGGATTAATAATCTCCATGATCTTATAAGGTCCAATGAACCTAGGCTTAAATTTAGGAGATGCTACTCTCATAGGAATATTCTTTGAGGACAACCAGACCAAGTCCCCCACTTTAAACCGAGGACCATCAGTCCTATGCCGGTTAGCAAACCACTGGGCCTTCTCCTGAGAGAGGGACAACCTCTCCACTACCTGGTCCCAAATCTGCTGCATACGCTCAACAACAGAGTCAACACCTGGACAGACAGAAGCCTCCGTCTGTCCTGAAGAAAATCGAGGGTGAAACCCAGAATTACAGAAAAACGGAGACATCAAAGTGGCAGAGCTAGCCCTATTATTAAGAGCAAACTCAGCCAAAGGCAAAAAAGAGACCCAGTCATCCTGATCAGCAGACACAAAGCATCTTAGATAAGTCTCCAATGTCTGGTTTGTTCTCTCAGTTTGACCATTGGTCTGAGGATGAAATGCCGAGGAGAAAGACAATTGAACACCCAGTTTAGAACAAAAAGTCCTCCAAAATCTGGAAACAAACTGGACTCCTCTGTCAGACACAATGTTCTCAGGAATGCTGTGTAAACGAACCACGTGCTGAAGGAACAACGGCACCAATTCAGAGGAGGAAGGCAACTTAGGTAATGGCACAAGATGTATCATTTTGGAAAACCTATCACAAATTACCCAGATGGTGGTCATTCTCTGAGAAACAGGAAGATCGGAAATGAAATCCATAGAGATATGGGTCCATGGTCTCTTGGGCACAGGCAATGGCATCAACAAACCACTAGAGCGAGAGCAAGGCTTGGAGCGAGAGCAAGTCCCGCAGGACTGCACAAATTCCCTGACATCGCGAGACAAGGTAGGCCACCAAAAGGACCGACTAACCAAGTCTCTGGTACCAAAAATTCCGGGATGCCCAGCCAATGCGGAACAATGAATCTCAGACATCACACTCTTTTTCCATTGGTCCGGGACAAACAATTTTCCAACAGGGCAGCGCTCGGGCCTATCCTCCTGACACCCCTCCAGAGCAAGTCTCAAATTGGGCGAGATGGCGGAAAGAACTACACCCTCCTTCAAAATAACAGAGGGATCAGATAGCTCAGGAGAGTCCGCAAGGAAACTCCTCGAGAGGGCATCCGCCTTAACATTCTTAGTGCCAGGAAGAAAGGAAACCACAAAATTAAAACGTGTGAAAAACAAGGCCCACCTGGCCTGTCTAGGATTGAGTCGCTTGGCAGATTCCAGATAGACCAGATTCTTATGGTCCGTAAGGACCACCACCTGATGTTTGGCTCCCTCCAGCCAATGTCTCCACTCTTCAAAAGCCCACTTCATGGCCAATAACTCCCGATTACCCACGTCATAATTACGTTCAGTAGGAGAAAATTTTCGAGAGAAAAAGGCACAAGGGTTACTTTTAGAGGTCTCTGGATCTTTTTGGGACAAAACGGCACCTGCCCCAATTTCAGAGGCATCAACCTCCACCTGAAATGGCAGAGAAACATCAGGCTGCCGTAGAACAGGAGCAGAAGTGAATCTCTGCTTAAGTTCCTGAAACGCAGAGACTGCCTCAGGAGGCCAATTCACCACATCAGAACCCTTTCTGGTCAAATCAGTTAATGGTTTAACAATAACAGAGAAATTACCAATAAATTTACGATAAAAATTGGCAAAACCCAAAAATCTCTGAAGAGCCTTTAATGAAGTAGGTTGGACCCAATCACAGATGGCCTGAACCTTGACCGGGTCCATTTCAATAACAGATGGGGACAAAATGAATCCCAGAAATGAGATCTTCTGTACGCCAAAAAGACACTTTGATCCCTTCACATACAGAGCATTCTCTCTCAAAATCTGGAATACAGTTCGAACATGCTTCACATGAGAGTCCCAGTCATTAGAAAAAATCAAGATATCATCCAAATAAACAATCAGAAACTTGTCCACAAAATCCCTGAAAATGTCATTCATGAAGGACTGGAAGACGGAAGGAGCATTAGTGAGCCCAAAGGGCATCACAAGGTACTCAAAATGCCCTTCAGGGGTGTTAAATGCCGTCTTCCATTCATCCCCGTGCTTAATGCGAATAAGGTTATACGCCCCCCTGAGGTCAAGCTTGGTAAACCAAGTAGCGTTTTTCACCCTGGAAAACAGGCCAGAAATCAAGGGTAACGGGTATTGATATTTCACAGTAATATTGTTCAAGAGACGATAATCAATACACGGCCTTAATGAACCATCTTTTTTGGCCACAAAGAAAAAACCGGCACCTAAGGGTGAAGAGGATGGTCTGATATGACCCTTCTCCAATGATTCCTTGATATAAGACCGCATAGCGTCATGTTCAGGTACAGACAAGTTAAAAAGGCGACCTTTAGGGAATTTACTACCCGGCACTAATTCAATAGCGCAGTCATAGCTCCTGTGGGGAGGTAAGGATGCAGATTTACTTTCGCTAAACACATCAGAAAAATCAAACAAAAAGTCAGGAACATCCTCAGCCTGGGGGAGGCAGAAAAAACAGGAGTGTTGGTATTAACACATTGGCAGCCCCAACTGGTTACAGACACAGATTTCCAATCCAAAACAGGATTATGAGACTGTAACCAAGGGAAACCCAGCACGATAATGTCATGCAGATTATATAGAACCAAAAATTTGCAGCACTCCTGGTGATCAGGTTCAACCCTCATTATCACCTGAGTAGAAAACTGGGGTTTATTCTCAGCCAAAGGGGTAGAATCGATCCCCAGTAAAGGAATAGACTTCTGTAGGGGTATCAAGGGAAACCCACAACGTTTAGCAAAATCATAATCCATCAGGTTAATAGCTGCTCCAGAATCAACGAAAGCCTGAGCAGAAAATGAGGACAGAGAACATATCAGAGTGACAGTTAATAAAAACTTAGTCTGAACACTACCCAAGACAACTGAGCGTGCAAAATGTCTTCCCCGCTTAGGGCAGACTGAAATAGCATGAGAGGCATCACCACAGTAGAAACATAACCCATTGCGCTTTCGAAACTCATGACGCTGTGCCCCAGACACCACTCCATCACACTGCATGGGCTGAGCAACTGGCTCACAAGGCAACACCACTCCACGCATACTTCTCCGCTCACGCAAACGTCTGTCAATTTGAATCGCTAATGACATAGAATCATTGAGACCAGAGGGGACAGGGAATCCCACCATAACATCCTTTACATTATCCGACAGACCCTTCGGAAAAGGGCCGCCAAAGCGTCGTCATTCCATTTGGTCAGGACTGCCCACCTACGGAATCTCTGACAGTATAACTCAGCGTCATCAAGCCCCTGATTTAATGCCAACAAGGCTTTTTCAGCTTGATCAGTGACATTAGGCTCATCGTACAATAACCCCAAAGCCTGAAAAAATGCATCAACATCACTCAAAACAGGATCCCCAGGTATCAGGGAAAAAGCCCAATCCTGAGGATCGCCGCGCAGGAGAGAGATGATAATTTGAACCTGCTGCGCTGCGTTTCCTGAGGACTTAGATTTTAAGGCAAGAAACAATTTACAATTATTTTTGAAATTCTGAAACTTAGCTCGATCCCCTAAAAACAAATCTGGCATGGGGATCCTAGGTTCCACAACAGGCAACCTAGCAAGATATGCAGCAATACTCCGAACCTCAGTGGCAAGCTGATCCACACGGCCAGACAACTGTGCAAACTCCATTGGGAGAAAAGATCCTCCCCAGCACCCAGAGATACAGAGGGGAAAAAAAAAAATGCAACAAACAGAAAAATATCTCTGACAACTTTTCTTCCTTCAAAATATTTTTTCCCTTCTGTGAGTACCATACAATTTTTATGGCCGGTGATACTGTTATGTTACGGTAGCTGAGGAGTGCAGGCAAAAAAGGAAATACACCAGAGCAGTTGGAATCTATGAGATTGCAGTACCCTGACTAACCACCGCAACTAGAGGCAGCCGTGGAGCGTTCCTACGTTGGTCCTAGACGCCTCGTCACAGCCTGAGAAACTAATTACACCTAAAGATAGAAATAGGAAAGCTATTGTAACCACCAGAGGGAGCCTCTGCTCAGAACTCATCTCAAACCCATTCACAACACCAGAGGGGCATTTTGAGTAACTAGTGATGCCCTTTGGGCTCACTAATGCTCCTTCCGTCTTCCAATCCTTCATGAATGATATTTTCAGGGATTTTGTAGATAAATTTATGATTGTTTATTTGGATGATATCTTGATTTTTTCCAATGACTGGGACTCTCATGTGAAACATGTTCGGACTGTGTTCCAGATTTTGAGAGAGAATGCACTGTATGTGAAGGGATCAAAGTGTCTTTTTGGCATACAGGTTTCATTTCTGGGATTCATTTTGTCTCCGTCTGTTATTGAAATGGACCCGGTCAAGGTTCAGGCCATCTGTGATTGGGTCCAACCTACTTCATTAAAGGCTCTTCAGAGATTTTTGGGTTTTGCCAATTTTTATCGTAAATTTATTGGTAATTTCTCCGGTATTGTTAAACCATTGACTGATTTGACCAAAAAGGGTTCTGATGTGGTGAATTGGCCTCCTGAGGCAGTCTCTGCATTTCAGGAACTTAAGCAGAGATTCACTTCTGCTCCTGTTCTTCGGCAGCCTGATGTTTCTCTACCGTTTCAGGTGGAGGTTGATGCCTCTGAAATTGGGGCAGGTGCCGTTTTGTCCCAAAGAGATCCAGAGACCTCTAAGAGTAACCCTTGTGCCTTTTTCTCTCGAAAATTTTCTCCAACTGAACGTAAGTAATCGGGAGTTATTGGCCATGAAGTGGGCCTTTGAAGAGTGGAGACATTGGCTGGAAGGAGCCAAACATCAGGTGGTGGTCCTCACGGACCATAAGAATCTGGTTGATCTCGAATCAGCCAAGCGAATTAATCCTAGACAGGCCAGGTGGGCCTTGTTTTTCACACGTTTTAATTTTGTGGTTTCTTTTCTTCCTGGCACTAAGAATGTTAAGGCGGATGCCCTCTCGAGGAGTTTCTTTGCGGACTCTCCTGAGTTATCTGATCCTACTGATATTTTGAAAGAGGGTTTAGTTCTTTCCGCCATCTCGCCCAATTTGAGACTGGCCTTGGAAGGGTGTCAGGAGGATAAACCTGAGCGCTGCCCTATTGGGAAATTGTTTGTCCCAGACCAGTGGAAGAAGAGTGTGATGTCTGAGATTCATTGTTCCGCGTTGGCTGGTCATCCCGGGATTTTTGGTAGCAGAGACTTGGTGAGTCGGTCCTTTTGGTGGCCTACTTTGTCTTGTGATGTCAGGGAATTTGTGTAGTCCTGTGGGACTTGCTCTCGCTCCAAGCCTTGCTCTCGCTCTAGTGGTTTGTTAATGCCATTACCTGTGCCCAAGAGGCCATGGACCCATATCTCTATGGATTTTATTTCCGACCTCCCTGTTTCTCAGAGAATGACCGTTGTCTGGGTAATCTGTGATAGGTTTTCCAAGATGATACATCTTGTGCCATTACCTAAGTTACCTTCCTCCTCCGAATTGGTGCCTTTGTTCCTTCAGCACGTGGTTCGGTTACACGGCATTCCTGAGAACATTGTGTCTGACAGAAGAGTCCAGTTTGTTTCCAGATTTTGGAGGACATTTTGTTCTAAACTTGGTGTTCAATTATCTTTCTCCTCTGCTTTTCATCCTCAGACTAATGGACAAACCGAGAGAACAAACCAGACCTTGGAGACTTATTTGAGATGTTTTGTGTCTGCTGATCAGGATGACTGGGTCACTTTTTTGCCTTTGGCTGAGTTTGCTCTTAATAATAGGGCTAGCTCTGCCACCTTGATGTCTCCATTTTTCTGCAATTTTGGGTTTCACCCTCGATTTTCTTCGGGACAGGCGGAGGCTTCTGTCTGTCCGGTGTTGACTCTGTTGTGGAGCGAATGCAGCAGATTTGGGACCAGGTAGTGGAGAGGTTGTCTCTCTCTCAGGAGAAGGCCCAACGGTTTGCCAACCGGCATAAGACTGATGGTCCTCGGTTTAAAGTGGGGGACTTGGTTTGGTTGTCCTCAAGAAATATCCCTATGAGGGTTGCATCTCCAAAGTTTAAGCCCAGGTTCATTGGACCTTATAAGATCATGGAGATTCTTAATCCTGTTTCCTTCCATTTGCTTCTTCCAGGGACATTTAAGATCCATAACGTGTTCCACAAGTCCTTATTGAAGAGGTTTGTTGAGCCAGTGGTTCCTATGGCTGCGCCTCCTGACCCTGTTTTGGTTGAGGGCAATCTGGAGTATGTGGTTGAGAAAATATTGGATTCTCGTTTTTCTAGACAGAAACTCCAGTATTTGGTTAAGTGGAGAGGTTATGGTCAGGAGGACAATTCTTGGGTGTTTGCTTCGGACATCCATGCTAGGAGACTGATCCGTGCCTATCACCGAGCTCATCCTGATCGGCCTGGTTGCACAAGTGAGGGTTCGGTGACCCCTCCTAAAGGGGGGTACTGTTATGAATGTGCTAGAGATGGTTTCTGAGCAGAGGCTCCCTCTGGTGGTTACAGACAGTACTGAACCTTTCAGCGAGGAGTGGCAATCTGGGATCACGGATTGGTCTGATATAAGGGTGGGTGGTTGTCCATATCTGGAGAAAAGATGAGAATGTCATCCAGATAGACTACCACAGAGGTGGCAAGTATGTCCCGGAAGATGTCATTTACGAAATCTTGGAAGACGGCTGGAGCATTACAGAGCCCGAAGGGCATCACAAGATATTCGTAATGTCCATCTCTGGAATTGAACACCGTCTTCCATTCGTCCCCTCACAGATGCGGATCAGGTTATAGGCACCACGAAGATCCAGCTTAGTAAATACCCTTGCTCCCCAGAGCCTATCAAAGAGCTCAGATATTAGGGGCAGAGGATATTTGTTCTTAACGGTAATGGCGTTAAGACCCCTACAGTCTATACACGGTCGTAATTCTCCATTCTTCTTCTGCACGAAGAAAAATCCTGCCCCTGCTGGTGACACTGACTTCCTAATAAACCCTCTTGCCAGATTTTCCTGGATGTATTGTGACATGGCCTCCGTCTCAGGAAGAGAGAGAGGATACATTCTTCCCCGAGGGGGCTTCGTTCCAGGCAAGAGGTCTATAGGACAGTCATAGGGGCGATGAGGCGGAAGAGTCTCCGCTAGTGTTGAGCATTCCGATACCGCAAGTATCGGGTATCGGCCGATATTCGCTGTATCGGAATTCCGATACTTAGTTCCGATATTTTTCCAATATCGTATACCGGAATCGGAAGTTCCCATAATTCTTTGAGAGGCAATGTGATTTTAGTCAGCCAATGAGGAATCTTATGAAGTGTGGGCACATCCTGTAATGCTGCGGTCATCTTAACTAATGGCATGGCTGTGATTGGCTGCTGAAATGATGTCAGAATGCACTATAAAAGGCGCCGCCGCCATTTTAGCGTCACTGTGCTGTGAACTCAGTTATGGACAGAACGCTGCTCTGCTGACTCTGAGGGACAGTTAGAGATTGCGATTTTGTGTACTTTGCTTTAGGCAGGCTAGTTTACCAACCACTGTGTAAAGCTTCCTTTTGCCTTGCAGTGTTGTTTTAACAGCTCTGTGCAAGGTGTGTGTGTGAGAGTGCAGGTGACGCTGCAGTTTGCTCTGCATCCAACGCTGTCTGTAGGCATCTGCACGTGTCACTCACAGACTCTTTTTTTTTTTCTTTAGTGTAATTCTAGCTGCTCCATTCAATAGAAATTATAGTGTGACGCGCTTCCATCCGTATACAATACATTGGTTGCAAACACTATAGAAGTACAGAAAGGAGCCTTTCACAGATAGTGAACAGTTGTGTTTCAGTGTTCACTGCAGTCTGTGAGGTTTTGATTTTTTGAGTGCAGATCACGCTCCAGTTAGTTCTTCAACCACTGCTGGTTGTAGTCTGCTGAGCGTGTGTCACTGCCTCATCCTTCACATTTTTCTCTAATTGGTGCTGCTCCATTATATTTGAAAAAAATCTAATCTATTAGTGTGACGCGCTTCCATCCGTATACAATACATTGGTTGCAAACACTATAGAAGTACAGAAAGGAGCCTTTCACAGATAGTGAACAGTTGTGTTTCAGTGTTCACTGCAGTCTGTGAGGTTTTGATTTTTTGAGTGCAGATCACGCTCCAGTTAGTTTTTCAACCACTGCTGGTTGTAGTCTGCTGAGCGTGTGTCACTGCCTCATCCTTCACATTTTTCTCTAATTGGTGCTGCTCCATTATATTTGAAAAAAATCTAATCTATTAGTGTGACGCGCTTCCATCCGTATACAATACATTGGTTGCAAACACTATAGAAGTACAGAAAGGAGCCTTTCACAGATAGTGAACAGTTGTGTTTCAGTGTTCACTGCAGTCTGTGAGGTTTTGATTTTTTGAGTGCAGATCACGCTCCAGTTAGTTCTTCAACCACTGCTGGTTGTAGTCTGCTGAGCGTGTGTCACTGCCTCATCCTTCAATTTTTCTCTAATTGGTGCTGCTCCATTATATTTGAAAAAAATCTAATCTATTAGTGTGACGCGCTTCCATCCGTATACAATACATTGGTTGCAAACACTATAGAAGTACAGCAAAGGGCCTTTCACAGCTAGTGAACAGTTGTTTCAGTGTTCACTGTAGTCTGTGAGCTTTTGATTTTTTGAGTGCAGATTACGCTCCAGTTAGTTCTTCAACCACTGCTGGTTGTAGTCTGCTGAGCGTGTGTCACTGCCTCATCCTTCAATTTTTCTCTAATTGGTGCTGCTCCATTATATTTGAAAAAAATCTAATCTATTAGTGTGACGCGCTTCCATCCGTATACAATACATTGGTTGCAAACACTATAGAAGTACACAAAGGGGCCTTTCACAGCTACTGAACAGTTGTCTGCAGTGTTCACTGTAGTCTGTGAGCTTTTCATTTTGTGAGTGCAGATTACGCTCCAGTTTGTTCTTCAACCACTGCCGGTTGTAGTCTGCTGAGCGTGTGTCACTGCCTCATCCTTCACATTTTTCTCTAATTGGTGCTGCTCCATTTTAGTGGAAAAAAATCTAATCTATTAGTGTGACGCGCTTCCATCCGTATACAATACATTGGTTGCAAACACTATAGAAGTACACAAAGGGGCCTTTAACAGCTACAGAACAGTTGTGTTTCAGTGTTCACTGTAGTCTGTGAGCTTTTCATTTTGTGAGTGCAGATTACGCTCCAGTTTGTTCTTCAACCATGCGGTTGTAGTCTGCTGAGCGTGTGTCACTGCCTCATCCTTCACATTTTTCTCTAATTGGTGCTGCTCCATTTTAGTGGAAAAAAAATCTAATCTATTAGTGTGACGCGCTTCCATCCGTATACAATACATTGGTTGCAAACACTATAGAAGTACACAAAGGGGCCTTTAACAGCTACAGAACAGTTGTTTCAGTGTTCACTGTAGTCTGTGAGCTTTTCATTTTGTGAGTGCAGATTACGCTCCAGTTTGTTCTTCAACCACTGCGGTTGTAGTCTGCTGAGCGTGTGTCACTGCCTCATCCTTCACATTTTTCTCTAATTGGTGCTGCTCCATTTTAGTGGAAAAAAATCTAATCTATTAGTGTGACGCGCTTCCATCCGTATACAATACATTGGTTGCAAACACTATAGAAGTACAGAAAGGAGCCTTTCACAGATAGTGAACAGTTGTGTTCAGTGTTCACTGCAGTCTGTGAGGTTTTGATTTTTTGAGTGCAGATCACGCTCCAGTTAGTTCTTCAACCACTGCTGGTTGTAGTCTGCTGAGCGTGTGTCACTGCCTCATCCTTCATATTTTTCTCTAATTGGTGCTGCTCCATTTTATTTGAAAAAAATCTAATCTATTAGTGTGACGCGCTTCCATCCGTATACAATACATTGGTTGCAAACACTATAGAAGTACACAAAGGGGCCTTTCACAGCTACTGAACAGTTGTCTGCAGTGTTCACTGTAGTCTGTGAGCTTTTCATTTTTTGAGTGCAGATTACGCTCCAGTTAGTTCTTCAACCACTGCTGGTTGTAGTCTGCTGAGCGTGTGTCACTGCCTCATCCTTCACATTTTTCTCTAATTGGTGCTGCTCCATTATATTTGAAAAAAATCTAATCTATTAGTGTGACGCGCTTCCATCCGTATACAATACATTGGTTGCAAACACTATAGAAGTACACAAAGGGGCCTTTACAGCTACTGAACAGTTGTCTGCAGTGTTCAC
Organism: Oophaga sylvatica; assembly: GCA_033576555.1. NCBI lineage: Eukaryota > Metazoa > Chordata > Amphibia > Anura > Dendrobatidae > Oophaga > Oophaga sylvatica. The sequence goes on along the minus strand of JARQOD010003257.1, from coordinate 53,300 downwards.
TGTAGTCTGTGAGCTTTTCATTTTTGAGTGCAGATTACGCTCCAGTTTAGTTCTTCAACCACTGCTGGTTGTAGTCTGCTGAGCGTGTGTCACTGCCTCATCCTTCACATTTTTCTCTAATTGGTGCTGCTCCATTATATTGAAAAAAATCTAATCTATTAGTGTGACGCGCTTCCATCCGTATACAATACATTGGTTGCAAACACTATAGAAGTACACAAAGGGGCCTTTCACAGCTACTGAACAGTTGTCTGCAGTGTTCACTGTAGTCTGTGAGCTTTTCATTTTTGAGTGCAGATTACGCTCCAGTTAGTTCTTCAACCACTGCTGGTTGTAGTCTGCTGAGCGTGTGTCACTGCCTCATCCTTCACATTTTTCTCTAATTGGTGCTGCTCCATTAATTATGAAAAAAATCTAATCTATTAGTGTGACGCGCTTCCATCCGTATACAATACATTGGTTGCAAACACTATAGAAGTACACAAAGGGCCTTTAACAGCTACAGAACAGTTGTGTTTCAGTGTTCACTGTAGTCTGTGAGCTTTTCATTTTGTGAGTGCAGATTACGCTCCAGTTTGTTCTTCAACCACTGCGGTTGTAGTCTGCTGAGCGTGTGTCACTGCCTCATCCTTCAATTTTTCTCTAATTGGTGCTGCTCCATTTTAGTGGAAAAAAATCTAATCTATTAGTGTGACGCGCTTCCATCCGTATACAATACATTGGTTGCAAACACTATAGAAGTACACAAAGGGGCCTTTAACAGCTACAGAACAGTTGTGTTTCAGTGTTCACTGTAGTCTGTGAGCTTTTCATTTTTGAGTGCAGATTACGCTCCAGTTTGTTCTTCAACCACTGCCGGTTGTAGTCTGCTGAGCGTGTGTCACTGCCTCATCCTTCACATTTTTCTCTAATTGGTGCTGCTCCATTTTATGGAAAAAAATCTAATCTATTAGTGTGACGCGCTTCCATCCGTATACAATACATTGGTTGCAAACACTATAGAAGTACACAAAGGGGCCTTTAACAGCTACGAACAGTTGTGTTTCAGTGTTCACTGTAGTCTGTGAGCTTTTCATTTTGTGAGTGCAGATTACGCTCCAGTTTGTTCTTCAACCACTGCGGTTGTAGTCTGCTGAGCGTGTGTCACTGCCTCATCCTTCACATTTTTCTCTAATTGGTGCTGCTCCATTTTAGTGGAAAAAAATCTAATCTATTAGTGTGACGCGCTTCCATCCGTATACAATACATTGGTTGCAAACACTATAGAAGTACACAAAGGGGCCTTTACAGCTACAGAACAGTTGTGTTCAGTGTTCACTGTAGTCTGTGAGCTTTTCATTTTGTGAGTGCAGATTACGCTCCAGTTTGTTCTTCAACCACTGCCGGTTGTAGTCTGCTGAGCGTGTGTCACTGCCTCATCCTTCACATTTTTCTCTAATTGGTGCTGCTCCATTTTGGGGAAAAAAATCTAATCTATTAGTGTGACGCGCTTCCATCCGTATACAATACATTGGTTGCAAACACTATAGAAGTACACAAAGGGGCCTTTAACAGCTACAGAACAGTTGTGTTTCAGTGTTCACTGTAGTCTGTGAGCTTTTCATTTTGTGAGTGCAGATTACGCTCCAGTTTGTTCTTCAACCACTGCCGGTTGTAGTCTGCTGAGCGTGTGTCACTGCCTCATCCTTCACATTTTTCTCTAATTGGTGCTGCTCCATTTTAGTGGAAAAAAATCTAATCTATTAGTGTGACGCGCTTCCATCCGTATACAATACATTGGTTGCAAACACTATAGAAGTACACAAAGGGGCCTTTAACAGCTACAGAACAGTTGTGTTTCAGTGTTCACTGTAGTCTGTGAGCTTTTCATTTTGTGAGTGCAGATTACGCTCCAGTTTGTTCTTCAACCACTGCCGGTTGTAGTCTGCTGAGCGTGTGTCACTGCCTCATCCTTCACATTTTTCTCTAATTGGTGCTGCTCCATTTTAGTGGAAAAAAATCTAATCTATTAGTGTGACGCGCTTCCATCCGTATACAATACATTGGTTGCAAACACTATAGAAGTACACAAAGGGGCCTTTCACAGATACTGAACAGTTGTCTGCAGGGTTCACTGTAGTCTGTGAGGAATAACCACACTTAGGCCTTAACTTTTCTGACTTTCTTTATCAATCTACCAAGATGAAGAAGTCAGTGAGTAAGGCACGTGGTCGTGGTCGAGGCCGTGGATTTGCAGCAGGGAGAGGACGTGGGGATTCTGTGGCTGCTGCCGCACGCAGTGACACAGCATCCACCAGTTTTCCCAGTGAGCGTTCCTTTATGCGCACTTTTGTAGGAGCTCAGCGTACCCCCCTGCTGCGTGAAGAACAAATTGAAGCCGTTGTTGGTTGGATGGCAGCCAATGCATCGACTTCAATAGCTTCCACCTCCTCTCAGGACCACAGCACTGTTGAACAACCATCAGTCTCTTCACCGCCTGCCAAATTGCCCAGGCAGTCAGAGAGCTCTGTACAGGAGCCAGCTGAGTCTCTGCTTCTGTTCTCAGAATCTGTTGGCTTGGAAACAGGGGCCCAGCCAAGCAGCATTCTGGAATGTGAAGAAGAGGCAGTATGCAGTGATGCGCAACAGCTGTGTCTCTCTGAATCTGAAGAGGCGGGTGAGCCAGTGCCGATGGTCAGCACACCGCAGAACGCATCTGATGATGATGAGACTCAGTTGCCAGTTTCTGTTGAGCATGGTGCTGGCCAGACCACCCAACAACAGCAGGTGTTGGAAGAGGGTAGTGGTGGAGATGATGAGGTCCAAGACCCAACATGGCGTGAGGAACAGGAAGGTGGTGGGAGCAGCTCTGAGGAAGAGATTGCACCAACGGTCCAAACAGTAGGAGAGGTAGGCTGCAGACTCGCTTGCCTGTAGCCTCCAGTTTGGCACCCGTTCGGAGCAGTTCTCTTCCAACAGCCAAACGGGCGCTCCCAGGACTTGCTCTGCGTGGTCCTTTTTTGATACAGTTGCAGATGATATTTGCTATGTAAAATGCAAGCTGTGTAATCAAAAAATTAAAAGAGGTAAAAGTGTCAGTAACCTTAATACAACAAATATGTGGAAACATGTGCGGTCAAAGCACTTTGTTGAGTTACAAAGACACACTGGAGATGTAGGCCAACCTACAGCAGCACCTACATCTTCAGCTCGTGTTGGAGCCTCTTCCTCCAGTTCACACACAGCTGGTTCGGCTTCTCAAAGGATCGCCATGGAAGAACCTCTGTCACTGTTGTCCAGAGACACAGTGTTATTCCACCCACAGCTGCAAGTTCCCTGTCATCCTCACACACCCAGGCCACAAAACAGCCATCGGTAGCACAGGCATGGGATAAAAGACGGCCATACTCGGCAAACCATCCACGAGCACAGGCTCTGAATGCTGGCATTGCAAAACTCCTGTCCCTTGAAATGCTGTCATTCAGGCTGGTGGAGACTGACAGTTTCCGTGAATTAATGGCATTGGCAGTCCCACAATACAATGTGCCCAGCCGATTTTATTTCAGCAGGCAAGCCGTCCCTGGTCTGCAAAAGCATGTTGAGGCAAAAATTAAACATGCGCTACTAAACGCCGTCAGTAGCAAGGTCCACCTGACCACCGATGCATGGACCAGTACCCATGGCCAGGGACGATACCTTTCACTCACTGCCCATTGGGTGAATGTTGTGGAGCCGGGTACAGATCTTGCGAGTGGCGCTGTACGTGTTCTGCCAACTCCAAGGATTGCCGGAATCAAGTCTGTCCACATTGACTCCTCCTCCTACTCCAGTTCCTCAGAATCATCGCTGCAGGAGCCGTCACGGTCTACCTCCACATGGACCCGTGGACGCTTACCTGATGCGACCGATATGAGCACAGCCGTGGCCAAACGGCAACAGGCCGTTCTGAAATTAATTCCCATGGGGAATCGAAGCCACACAGCGCAGGAGGTCTGGAATGCCATCAAGCAGGAGAGCGACGTGTGGTTTTTGCCAGCGAATCTCCAGCCAGGCTTGGTAGTGTGTGACAATGGCCGAAATCTGGTGGCAGCTCTGGGCCTTGGCAACCTCACTCACATACCATGTCTGGCACATGTGCTCAACTTGGTCGTGCAGAGTTTTTTGAGGGACTATCCGGATCTTGATGCACTGCTGCACAAGGTCCGCCTAGAGTGCGCTCACTTGCGACGTTCCAGCATGGCCAGATCGCGCATTGCAGCTCTGCAACGCAGATTGCGCCTTCCTGAACATCGCATCATATGTGACGTATCCACCAGGTGGAATTCAACGTTACATATGTTGGAGCGGTTGTGTGAGCAGCAGCCAGCAGTTATGGAGTATCAGCTGCATCAGGCGCAATCAACACGCAATTTGCGCCGTCCACACTTCACCATTAATGAGTGGGCCACTATGAAGGACATGTGCCACGTTTTGCGTGCGTTTGATGAGTCAACGCGGATGGCGAGTGCAGATGATGCACTAGTCAGCCTGACTGTCCCCCTTATCTGCCTGCTTCAAAAAACACTGCAAGCAATAAGGGATGAGGTTTTGGAAGAGGTGGAGGATGAGGAGTCACAAATTCCATCACCTTCTGGAAAGTCAGCGCAACGTGGTTCCTCACAAAGGGCTGGGCAGGGCTCACTTTGTGAGGAGGATGAGGAGGAGGAGTCAATGGAGGAGGAAGACATCGCTCCAGAGGGAGGTACACAACGCTCTAGTCAGTATGTAGAGCGAGGGTGGGGTGATGCAGAGCAGGCAGAGATAACGCCTCTTGCAGAGGACAGCATTTCTTTGCCAGTTGGGAGTCTGCAGCACATGGTTGATTTCATGCTGCAGTGCCTAAGAAACGACCGCCGCATCGCCCACATTCTCACGACGTCTGATTATTGGGTGTACACCCTCCTAGACCCTCGCTACCGGGACAACGTCAAAAGCCTCATCACACCGTTGAACCGGGAGCGTAAAATGCGGGAGTACCAAGACACACTGGTGCAATCCCTAATGTTCTACCTTACTGCCGAGAGCACTGCTGCTGCTACTGCTTTACAAAGCAGCTCTGTGCGTCGAGGCAGTGTAGAGAGCTCTGCAACAAGAGGGAGCACACGCAGTGCCTCTGCACAGGGAAAGACCAGTATGTTAAAAATGTGGCAAAGTTTTGTGGCAGCGCCACAAATGTCTACACCATCCGAGAGGGCTCCAGTCAGCGGGAGGCAACGTATCCGTCAGATGGTGACAGACTACTTGGCTTTGCCTCTCAGTGTACTCCCAGATGGCTCTTCCCCATTCAAGTTTTGGGTCTCTAAGCTGGATACATGGCCAGAGCTTAGCCAGTATGCATTGGAGGTGCTGGCTTGCCCTGCTGCCAGTGTATTATCGGAGCGCGTCTTTAGTGCTGCAGGTGGTGTACTAACAGACCGTCGCATGCGACTATCCTCCGATAATGTAGACCGGCTTACTTTTCTGAAAATGAACAAGGCATGGATCTCGCCAGAATTTGTCTGTCCGTTTTCAGATTAAATAACTGGTTCGCAACGTTATCCATGTCTCCTGTTATGTTCATCTTTCTACCACCTGAACTCTACTCCCTGGGCTCCAACACTGCCAGTTGCTGCTCAGAAGTGTCGTGTCCACAGAACAAAACACAAGCTCTACTGTTAGTGGGGTTCAGTAACGCCAGCTGTTCCCCTGCTGTGTCAACGGCAAGAAGTCTCCTGTTCCCGACACATGGACAGAAAAACACATGACCAACATGCTCCAAATAGGGAAGAGCGTCACCCTGCTTGTTATGCTGAAAACATGAAATTGTGAAGTTTTGCAGGCCTAGAATGATAAATTTTTATGACAAATATGGACAAATAATAATTTGTCATCACAGCGCATATCTGCACATGTCTATTAGAAATGGTAACAAAAAATAAAACATAGTCTACTCTTCACATTTGAAATTAATGCATAAAAGTACATTTCAGACTTATGAATTAATGCTTTTTAAGGAACTTTATCTGTACCTGTAAGATAATGCAGTCAATGGATGTACGAATCATTAAATCCTCATCATCATCATCACGAGTTTTATTTATGACAGACATTATAAAATTCACATACTGATGCCAACTGTAACTTCAAACACCATATATGAAATGGCCAGCATCTAAACCTGGTAATAATGTGCAATAATAAATTATTACATCTAGAAAGTGCATCATGCATACTGACAATAGGTAGTTATACCTGCAAGTGCTGTTGAAACAACCACAAGAGATATAAATTAATACTGGTATATAGGTATCACAGTGCATAGTTACTCATGGACAATGTTGATGTAATACTGTATCTCAATTAAGTCAGCGTCAACCATTAGGCTTGTTAGTCTTGTACATTGTTAAAGAGGGAACGTAATTTTTTTGTTTGTCATAGGTGGAGTATTACACATTAAATTATTACTGCTGTATTTTTTTTGCGTCCCTAGTGCGCAATAACGCAGCCTAACCTCACATTTCATAGTCAGCTAATTGCCACACGCTACCCTACCCTACGCGTGACAGTAGGAAGGTAGTGTTGACAGATAAAGCTTTGCGCAACCAGACATTCTTTTACCCTCTTCAACACTCTACAAGCAAAAAATGCATGATTTCAGCCGCAGACTTTATTGACGTACAGTATAACATCGGCATTACCCATCAGAGGCTGTCCACTGTCTGATACAGACATAGAATATACCTTTGCTATCCGTAGCCTTTGTTTCACCTACACTTGCAGGCACACACTTAAATTGTGACAAACAATGCCTAATGTTTTTTTAAATGGTTATTTTTTATTGTACATTATTGTGTCATCAATCACATTGATGAGTCCATGCTGGACATGTCATACATGCTATAGAAAGTTACGATTTTATGAACTTAAATAATTGAAATGTCTGTGACTGTCACATAAAATTTGCGATGATGATGATGAGTGACTATTACAAAATCCATTGTCTTCACTATGTTATGGTTTAACATAGCGTTCCTTAAGCATTATTCATAAAAAAAAAAATGGACTTTTATTCTTAAATTTACAACACTATATTTTGTTACCAATTTTTTGGGTGTTGTGTTGTTCCATTTATTTTTGGCATGTGCATATATGCGTTTATATTTCTATTTTCTTTATTTTTCCTTCTTGAAATTAGAAAACATGTGTATCTTTGTACCGTGTTAGCCAGTAGATAGAAAAATATTTAGACTTCATTGTCAGCAGTGGTTGATACCTTTTAATGGATAACTGAAAAGATGGAAACAAATTGCAAGCTTTCAAGGCTACTCACGTCTCTTCATCAGGGAAAGACTAACTAAAAAAATTAAGCATCACATATTTCTATACACAACAGGACACAGGAATAGTGCAATAGGTAAGACAAGTAAGTGACGTGTATCAGAACTGTCATTATCTCACAGGGATGAACATAAATATTGGAACAGTTCCTAGATAAGGATAGAAAGTTTGATTGCCCTCTCATTGGCGTATTTTTTTGGGTTTTCATGACCCTGGAAGGGCATAGACGCAGATTCCTTAATTGATATAGAATGACATAAATCCATGTGATCTATTCATTCCATCACTAACAGTGTCAAAGGTCATGATGAGCTTATATTCTGAAACCTTTGTACGTTTCTCATATTTGAAGTTATATTTTAATACCAGTAATTCCATATCCATGATGCTATGACCGGGCATACAAAAGTCTTTTGCCACAGGTAAATTCATTAATTTATCTGTGATTGTGTGGCGCTGATAATTCATCCTTGTTCTCCTTTTTGTTGCCGGTCTCCCCTCACTTGTCCCTCCCTCACTTGTCTTAGCTATTCCTGTGTCCTGTTGTGTGTAGAAATATGTGATTCTTCATTTTTGGCTTTACTCTTAGCCTGATGAAGACACCTGAGTAGTCTCGAAAGCTTTGAATTTGTTACCATATTTTCAGTTAGCCATTAAACGTTATCAACCACAGAGGACTGTCAAGTATAAATATTTTTCTATTCTTGTAATTGAAATTTATCATTTTATTGTTGTAGTAAAACTTCATTTATTCTTGTTTGAAGTACATACATTTGCAATGGCCACGTAACAAGGCAATAACTCAATATTTTATGCCTACACCCTCCTTGACCCTGGGCTTCAACAGCGCCAGTTGCTGCTCAGAAGTGTTAGATGCACAGATGAAAACAATCGCTGATGTGTTTGTGGGGTTCAGTAACGCCTGCTGTTCCCCTGCTGTGTGTCTGGCAAAAATTACTGCTGCTAACTACAACTTCAACTTCAAACGTCTCATACTAGGCCTCTGCCTACACCCTCCTTGACCCTGGGCTTCAACAGCGCCAGTTGCTGCTCAGAAGTGTTAGATGCACAGATGAAAACAATCGCTGATGTGTTTGTGGGGTTCAGTAACGCCTGCTGTTCCCCTGCTGTGTGTCTGGCAAAAATTACTGCTGCTAACTACAACTTCAACTTCAAACGTCTCATACTAGGCCTCTGCCTACACCCTCCTTGACCCTGGGCTTCAACAGCGCCAGTTGCTGCTCAGAAGTATTAGATGCACAGATGAAAACAATCGCTGATGTGTTTGTGGGGTTCAGTAACGCCTGCTGTTCCCCTGCTGTGTGTCTGGCAAAAATTACTGCTGCTAACTACAACTTCAACTTCAAACGTCTCATACTAGGCCTCTGCCTACACCCTCCTTGACCCTGGGCTTCAACAGCGCCAGTTGCTGCTCAGAAGTGTTAGATGCACAGATGAAAACAATCGCTGATGTGTTTGTGGGGTTCAGTAACGCCTGCTGTTCCCCTGCTGTGTGTCTGGCAAAAATTACTGCTGCTAACTACAACTTCAACTTCAAACGTCTCATACTAGGCCTCTGCCTACACCCTCCTTGACCCTGGGCTTCAACAGCGCCAGTTGCTGCTCAGAAGTGTTAGATGCACAGATGAAAACAATCGCTGATGTGTTTGTGGGGTTCAGTAACGCCTGCTGTTCCCCTGCTGTGTGTCTGGCAAAAATTACTGCTGCTAACTACAACTTCAACTTCAAACGTCTCATACTAGGCCTCTGCCTACACCCTCCTTGACCCTGGGCTTCAACAGCGCCAGTTGCTGCTCAGAAGTGTTAGATGCACAGATGAAAACAATCGCTGATGTGTTTGTGGGGTTCAGTAACGCCTGCTGTTCCCCTGCTGTGTGTCTGGCAAAAATTACTGCTGCTAACTACAACTTCAACTTCAAACGTCTCATACTAGGCCTCTGCCTACACCCTCCTTGACCCTGGGCTTCAACAGCGCCAGTTGCTGCTCAGAAGTGTTAGATGCACAGATGAAAACAATCGCTGATGTGTTTGTGGGGTTCAGTAACGCCTGCTGTTCCCCTGCTGTGTGTCCGGCAAAAATTACTGCTAGCTACCTAATCATGGTGAAAAAAACATGACATCTCAAAGTGTCTAGTGCTACACATAGATATGAGGCTACACCATGATTTCTAAGCTGTAAACATTTGAAACGTCAACTTTCAAACCATAAAATGATTTGTCTTTGTCACAAATCTGTAACAAAATAATTGTGACATATTATTACAGATATGCACATGTCGAAAACAAATGCAAACACAAAAGCCTACTTATGCTATAGGATACTGATGGTCAACCTTGTCACTCCATAGCTTAGACAAATCCAACTCACATCATGATGACTCAAATACTGCAATGTTGGAAGTGCATAATGTGGGTTGAACTTTGACAACTGCTGCAGTGCGAAGGTTATACTTCAGTGTTCTTGCCTTTGAAATAAAAGCATACAAGTAAATATAATATCCAACGTTGATTAAGGGACGTGATGTACACCTGTAATATTGTGCAAACAATGCATGTAGGAATAGTCCTCTTCAACATTACTTATATTTGTGTCATTTTAAAAAATACATATTTGATTAGAAAGTTAACAGCCCATATCATAAAGGTCCTTCATGTAAACATGATAATCGCTAACAAAAATCATGCATTACCTTGGTAAAGTCAATAGTGCATAGTCACAATAGCAAAATATATACCTGTAAGTGGTGCTGAAAGAACGACAACTGATAGAATAGGTGAATGATATCTATTTATCAGACTGAATAGCGACACCTGTACAATGTCGATATAATACTGTACCTTAACAAAACAGCTGTGTCACACCTCACACGCATTTTTCTTGTAGCTTGTTATGTAATAGGGCACATGCGTGTATGTTTCATCATAGGTGCATGTTTACTGAGTAAAGCAGTCATGACAACGCCTTTGTGTTGTCGGTACGCTTGCGATGATGAACGATGCGCACCGTGAATGTTAGTCTGCGTCATAAGACGCACAGACGCTCCAATACCCAACGCGTCACAGCAGGAAGCCAGTCTGTGCGTCCAAACAAAGGCGCAAGCATACATGCACGTACCCTTTTAGAAAGCTATATAAAAATAAGGATGTAGTACTTAGTAACGCACACTTTATTGAGGTACAGTATTACATCGCCATTCACCATCTGTGGCTATGCAGTGTCATCTATATATACCTTATCTATCCGTTGTCATGCTTGCAAGTCCACAGTCAGGCATAAATAGCTGTTTTCACTATGCACTTTTTAAAGGTTTTTTTTGTTAATATAAATGATTGGCACATATTATCAGTATTACATGATGGAAATTTTAGATATTTTTAAAAACTTTTAGTGATATTATTCAGCAAATGAAAATGGTGTACATACTGTTACTTATCCATCATTAATGGATTCTGATATGTACTTGTATGCTTTTATTTAAAACCGTATAGCAGATTATTTAAACCGATTTTTATTGTGGTTTGCATTGCTTTTCAACATGTTAATGTATGCGTTTATGTTTGTCAATTATTAATTTACATATATTTTTTAAAGTAAAATCATCATCTTATGGTACTAAAGGTTATATTTCTCTTGTTTGGAGTATAGACATTTTTAATTGACACGTAACAAGGAAAATACTTCATCTAGTATTTAAACATCCTCCTTGACCCTGGGCTCCAACACCGCCAGTTGTTGCTTGGAAGTGCTGTTAGCACAGTCTACACTTGCTCCTGTGTTACTGGGGTTCAGTAATGTCAGCTGTTCCCCTGCTGTGTGAATGGCAAAAAGTCCTGCTGCCTCCACCCTGTTCTCTTCTCATCCCTGGGTTACAACACCGCCAGTTGTTTCTCGGAAGTGCTGTTAGCACAGTCTACACTTGCTCCTGTGTTACTGGGGTTCAGTAATGTCAGCTGTTCCCTGCTGTGTGAACGGCAAACAGTCCTGCTGCCTCCACCCTGTTCTCTTCTCATCCCTGGGTTACAACACCGCCAGTTGTTTCTCGGAAGTGCTGTTAGCACAGTCTACACTTGCTCCTGTGTTACTGGGGTTCAGTAATGTCAGCTGTTCCCCTGCTGTGTGAACGGCAAACAGTCCTGCTGCCTCCACCCTGTTCTCTTCTCATCCCTGGGTTACAACACCGCCAGTTGTTTCTCGGAAGTGCTGTTAGCACAGTCTACACTTGCTCCCGTGTTACTGGGGTTCAGTAATGTCAGCTGTTCCCCTGCTGTGTGAACGGCAAAAAGTCCTGCTGCCTCCACCCTGTTCTCTTCTCATCCCTGGGTTACAACACCGCCAGTTGTTTCTCGGAAGTGCTGTTAGCACAGTCTACACTTGCTCCTGTGTTACTGGGGTTCAGTAATGTCAGCTGTTCCCCTGCTGTGTGAACGGCAAAAAGTCCTGCTGCCTCCACCCTGTTCTCTTCTCATCCCTGGGTTACAACACCGCCAGTTGTTTCTCAGAAGTGCTGTTAGCACAGTCTACACTTGCTCCTGTGTTACTGGGGTTCAGTAATGTCAGCTGTTCCCCTGCTGTGTGAACGGCAAACAGTCCTGCTGCCTCCACCCTGTTCTCTTCTCATCCCTGGGTTACAACACCGCCAGTTGTTTCTCGGAAGTGCTGTTAGCACAGTCTACACTTGCTCCTGTGTTACTGGGGTTCAGTAATGTCAGCTGTTCCCCTGCTGTGTGAACGGCAAACAGTCCTGCTGCCTCCACCCTGTTCTCTTCTCATCCCTGGGTTACAACACCGCCAGTTGTTTCTCGGAAGTGCTGTTAGCACAGTCTACACTTGCTCCCGTGTTACTGGGGTTCAGTAATGTCAGCTGTTCCCTGCTGTGTGAACGGCAAAAAGTCCTGCTGCCTCCACCCTGTTCTCTTCTCATCCCTGGGTTACAACACCGCCAGTTGTTTCTCGGAAGTGCTGTTAGCACAGTCTACACTTGCTCCTGTGTTACTGGGGTTCAGTAATGTCAGCTGTTCCCCTGCTGTGTGAACGGCAAACAGTCCTGCTGCCTCCACCCTGTTCTCCTCTCATCCCTGGGTTACAACACCGCCAGTTGTTTCTCGGAAGTGCTGTTAGCACAGTCTACACTTGCTCCTGTGTTACTGGGGTTCAGTAATCGTCAGCTGTTCCCCTGCTGTGTGAACGGCAAACAGTCCTGCTGCCTCCACCCTGTTCTCTTCTCATCCCTGGGTTACAACACCGCCAGTTGTTTCTCGGAAGTGCTGTTAGCACAGTCTACACTTGCTCCCGTGTTACTGGGGTTCAGTAATGTCAGCTGTTCCCCTGCTGTGTGAACGGCAAAAAGTCCTGCTGCCTCCACCCTGTTCTCTTCTCATCCCTGGGTTACAACACCGCCAGTTGTTTCTCGGAAGTGCTGTTAGCACAGTCTACACTTGCTCCTGTGTTACTGGGGTTCAGTAATGTCAGCTGTTCCCCTGCTGTGTGAACGGCAAACAGTCCTGCTGCCTCCACCCTGTTCTCTTCTCATCCCTGGGTTACAACACCGCCAGTTGTTTCTCGGAAGTGCTGTTAGCACAGTCTACACTTGCTCCTGTGTTACTGGGGTTCAGTAATGTCAGCTGTTCCCCTGCTGTGTGAACGGCAAACAGTCCTGCTGCCTCCACCCTGTTCTCTTCTCATCCCTGGGTTACAACACCGCCAGTTGTTTCTCGGAAGTGCTGTTAGCACAGTCTACACTTGCTCCCGTGTTACTGGGGTTCAGTAATGTCAGCTGTTCCCCTGCTGTGTGAACGGCAAAAAGTCCTGCTGCCTCCACCCTGTTCTCTTCTCATCCCTGGGTTACAACACCGCCAGTTGTTTCTCGGAAGTGCTGTTAGCACAGTCTACACTTGCTCCTGTGTTACTGGGGTTCAGTAATGTCAGCTGTTCCCCTGCTGTGTGAACGGCAAACAGTCCTGCTGCCTCCACCCTGTTCTCTTCTCATCCCTGGGTTACAACACCGCCAGTTGTTTCTCGGAAGTGCTGTTAGCACAGTCTACACTTGCTCCTGTGTTACTGGGGTTCAGTAATGTCAGCTGTTCCCCTGCTGTGTGAACGGCAAACAGTCCTGCTGCCTCCACCCTGTTTTCTTCTTATCCCTGGGTTACAACACCGCCAGTTGTTTCTCGGAAGTGCTGTTAGCACAGTCTACACTTGCTCCTGTGTTACTGGGGTTCAGTAATGTCAGCTGTTCCCCTGCTGTGTGAACGGCAAAAAGTCCTGCTGCCTCCACCCTGTTCTCTTCTCATCCCTGGGTTACAACACCGCCAGTTGTTTCTCGGAAGTGCTGTTAGCACAGTCTACACTTGCTCCCGTGTTACTGGGGTTCAGTAATGTCAGCTGTTCCCCTGCTGTGTGAACGGCAAACAGTCCTGCTGCCTCAACTTTAATTTCCATGGGTACCTTCTGCTACCCATCCGGGTTCCAGTACCGTCAGCTGGTTCTCCGCAGTGCCTTTGGCCTAGGTGCCTCCATGTCGGTATCCGAGTTCCAGCAACGTCTGCTGGTCCTTGGTAGTGCTTTGGAGCACAGGTACCTCCTGCTTAGTAACCCTGTCCCAGTAACGTCAGCTGGTCCTCGGTTGTGCCATTGGCTCTTTTCCTTCTGCTGACCCTCCGGGTTCCAGCACAGTCAGCTGGTCCTCGTTACTTTCATTGGCTCTTGTACCTTCTGCTACCCATCCGGGTTCCAGTACCGTCAGCTGGTTCTCCGCAGTGCCTTTGGCCTAGGTGCCTCCATGTCGGTATCCGAGTTCCAGCAACGTCTGCTGGTCCTTGGTAGTGCTTTGGAGCACAGGTACCTCCTGCTTAGTAACCCTGTCCCAGTAACGTCAGCTGGTCCTCGGTTGTGCCATTGGCTCTTTTCCTTCTGCTGACCCTCCGGGTTCCAGCACAGTCAGCTGGTCCTCGTTACTTTCATTGGCTCTTGTACCTTCTGCTACCCATCCGGGTTCCAGTACCGTCAGCTGGTTCTCCGCAGTGCCTTTGGCCTAGGTGCCTCCATGTCGGTATCCGAGTTCCAGCAACGTCTGCTGGTCCTTGGTAGTGCTTTGGAGCACAGGTACCTCCTGCTTAGTAACCCTGTCCCAGTAACGTCAGCTGGTCCTCGGTTGTGCCATTGGCTCTTTTCCTTCTGCTGACCCTCCGGGTTCCAGCACAGTCAGCTGGTCCTCGTTACTTTCATTGGCTCTTGTACCTTCTGCTACCCATCCGGGTTCCAGTACCGTCAGCTGGTTCTCCGCAGTGCCTTTGGCCTAGGTGCCTCCATGTCGGTATCCGAGTTCCAGCAACGTCTGCTGGTCCTTGGTAGTGCTTTGGAGCACAGGTACCTCCTGCTTAGTAACCCTGTCCCAGTAACGTCAGCTGGTCCTCGGTTGTGCCATTGGCTCTTTTCCTTCTGCTGACCCTCCGGGTTCCAGCACAGTCAGCTGGTCCTCGTTACTTCCATTGGCTTTTGTACCATCACCAACAGGACAAAGAAGGTTAAGACAAACTACAAGATACAGAACAAGAGACAGAAGAACAATAAGCAGAAGATCAAAAAGCAGAAGAACATTAAGTATAAGACCAAAATGAAGAGCAAAATATATGCTCTAAATTCTAAGCAGAAGAAGACTAAGCAGTGTATGGGGGTGAGTCCGTTCCTCCTCGTGGTGCCCCTGGAAAATGCCTGATGCTGCTGCAGGCTAAACTGAACGCGGACAAATACTGTTGTAATTAAAATCTTTCGTGACAGCAAGAACGGAAGGATGAAAATTCAGAGTTTTACAGATTACAAGTACAGGAATGTCTGTCACAAATAAGAATATGATGAAAAGGATGAATAGGAAGAAGATGAAGAAGTAGAATATGAAGAATAATAACTGTTTAATAAGAACAATATAAGTAATGTTAACAAAAAGATGAATAGCAAGAAGTTTTAGAAGATTAAGAAGGTGAAGATGAAGAATAATTTGATGAGAAAGATGATGCTGCTGAAGATTATGAAGGAGAAAGTGTGTGAAAAGTTAAAAAGGTGAAGACCATGGAAGTTGTGAAACAGACATATTTGACAAAATAGAAAAAAGGTTAACAACATTGTGAATTTCTTCGTCAATCCGAACGTATTTCCTAAAAAAAAAAAATTAATGCTATTCCATTGGATTGGGTTAAACATCTATGCCTTTAATGTCTCCTCAACCTCCCCCAATACATTCTACATTACTCTTTGTTGTTTTCCTTCATGTACAATTAACCTACAAGGCAAGAATGGGGTTTTTTTTATTTCGATATTTTGTTCCCATAGACTTACATGGGACTTCCGGTATCGGTATCGGGTATCGCCGATATTTTTTGTGTCTCGGCGATACCATTCCGATTCCGATACTTTTGGATATCGGAAAGTATCGCTCAACTCTACTGTTGAAACAACCACAACAGATATAAATTAATATTGGTATATAGGTATCACAGTGCATAGTTACTCATGGACAATGTCGATGTAATACTGTACCTCAATAAAGTCAGCGTCAACCATTATGCTTGTTAGCCTTGTAGATTGTTAAAGAGGGAACGGTCTGTTTTTGTTGGTCATAGGTGGAGTATTAGACAGTAAATGATTACTGCTGTCGTATTTTTGGCGTCCCTAGGGCGCAATAACGCTGCGTAACGTCACATTTTATAGAGTCATCTAATTGACACACGCTACCCTACCCTACCGTGACAGTAGGAAGGTAGTGTTGACGGATAAAGCCTTGCGCAACCAGACATGCTTTTACCCTCTTCAACACTGTACAAGCAAAAAATGCATGATTGCAGCCGCAGACTTTATTGACGTACAGTATAACATCGTCATTACCCATCAGAGGCTGTCCACTGTCTGATACAGACATAGAATATACCTTTGCTATCCGTAGCCTTTGTTTCACCTACACTTGCAGGCACACACTTAAATTGTGATAATGCATTATGTTTTTTTAAATGGTTATTTTTTATCGTACATTATTGTGTCATCATATAGATGAGTCCATGCTGGACATGTCATACATGGTGTACAAAGTAACTATTTTATTAACTTAAATAATTGAAATGTGTGTGACTGTCACATCTAAATTGCAATGATGATGATGATGAGTGACTATTACAAAATCCATTGTCTTCACTATGTTATGGTTTAACATAGCGTTCCTTAAGCATTATTCATAAATACAAAAATGGACTTTTATTCTTAAATTTACAACACTATATTTTGTAACCAATTTTTTGGGTGGTGTGTTGTTCCATTTCTTGTTGGCATGTGCATATATGCGTTTATATTTGCAGTGTCTTTATTTTTATTCTTGAAGTTAGGAAACATGTGTATCTTTGTACCGTGTTAGCCAGTAGATAGATAAATATTTAGACTTGAGAGTCCTCAGTGGTTGATACCTTTGAATGGATAACTGAAAAGATGGTAACAAATTGCAAGCTTTCGAGGCTACTCACGTCTCTTCATCAGGCAAAGACTAAAACAAAAAATGAACCATCACATATTTCTATACACAACAGGACACAGGAGTAGTGCAATAGGTAAGACAAGTAAGTGACGTGTAGCAGAACTGTCATTATCACAGAGGGATGAACATAAATATTGGAACAGTTCCTAGATAAGGATAGAAAGTTTTATTGCCCTCTGATTGGGGTCTGGTTTTGTGTTTTCATGCCCCTGGAAGGGCAGAGACGCAGATTCCTTAATTGATATAGAATGACATAAATCCGTGTGATCTATTCATTCCATCACTAACAGTGTCAAAGGTCATGATGAGCTTATATTCTGAAACCTTTGTATCTTTCTCATATTTGAAGTTATATTTTAATACCAGTAATTCCATATCCATCATGCTATGACCAGGCATGCAAAAGTGTTTTGCCACAGGTAAATCCATTATTTTTTCTCTTATTGTGTGGCGCTGATAATTCATCCTTGTTCTCATTTTTTGGCCGGTCTCCCCTCACTTGTCCCTCCCTCACTTGTCTTACCTATTCCTGTGTCCTGTTGTGTGTAGAAATATGTGATTCTTCATTTTTTGTTTTAGTCTTAGCCTGATGAAGAGACCTGAGTAGTCTGGAAAGCTTTGAATTTGTTACCATATTTTCAGTTAGCCATTAAACGGTATCAACCACAGCGGACTCTCAAGTATAAATATTTTTCTATTCTTGGAATTGAAATTCATCATTTTATTGTCCTAGTAAAACTTCATTTATTCTTGTTTGAAGTACATACATTTGCAATGGCCACGTAACAAGGCAATAACTCAATATTTTATGCCTACACCCTCCTTGACCCTGGGCTTCAACACCGCCAGTTGCTGCTCAGAAGTGTTAGATGCACAGATGAAAACAATCGCTGATGTGTTTGTGGGGTTTAGTAACGCCTGCTGTTCCCCTGCTGTGTGTCTGGCAAAAATTACTGCTGCTAACTACAACTTCAACTTCAAACATCTCATACTAGGCCTCTGCCTACACCCTCCTTGACCCTGGGCTTCAACACCGCCAGTTGCTGCTCAGAAGTGTTAGATGCACAGATGAAAACAATCGCTGATGTGTTTGTGGGGTTCAGTAACGCCTGCTGTTCCCCTGCTGTGTGTCTGGCAAAAATTACTGCTGCTAACTAGCACCAGCACTGAAATTAACTTTTTAGACACCACCATTAAGCTAAAGAACAATGAAATAGAGACATCCCTGTATCAGAAGCCAATCGACCGTCCAACATATCTTAAATGGGACAGTTTCCATCCAAAACACATAAAAAACTCTATTGTCTACAGCCAAGCCATCAGATACAATCGTATATGTTCCAACCCCATGGATAGAGATGAACACCTTGGTCGCCTCAGAAAGACTTTTTTGAACCAGGGCTACCATCCAAGAACAATTGAAAACCAAATTACAAGAGCCACCAGAATATCAAGGAATCACCTGCTACATTACAAAGCTAAAGAAGAAAATAACCGGGTGCCTCTAGTGGTCACCTACAATCCAAGTCTGGAGATGCTAAGGGAGCTGCACGGAAACTACAACCTTTACTACAAAAAGATGCCCGATTACAATCCATATTTCCAGACCCCCCACTACTATGTTTTAGGCAGCCCCCAAATCTAAGAAGCATCATTGTCAGAAGCTCCCTGTCCTCCCCAACAGCTGCAGGTACCTTCCCTTGCAAACAAAAGAAATGCAGAACCTGTGCATCTATAATGACCACGGACAGGATAAAGATCCCCAACTCCCATCAGGACTACAAGATACCAGGTACTTTCAGCTGCATCACATCTAATGTGGTGTACCTAATTATATGTACTAAATGTCCAACTGGGGGTCTGTATGTGGGGGAGACCGGGCAAAAACTGAGAACAAGGATGAATTCTCATCGACACACAATAAGAGAAAAAAGAATGGATTTACCTGTGGCAAAACACTTTTGTATGCCCGGTCATAGCATGACGGATATGGAATTACTTGTATTAAAATCTAACTTCAAATCTGAGAAGGATAGAAAAGTCTGGGAATATAAACTTATGATGACCTTTGACACTCTTAGTGCTGGGATGAATATATCCCAGAGTTTTATGTCTTTCTACAACAATTAAGGAATCTGCTTCCCTGACCTTTTAGGGTCATCACAACACATTACCAGACCCCAATCAGAGGGTAATAAAACCTTCACTCCTTATCTATGAACTGGTCATATTTATGTTCATCCCTCTGCCATAATGACAGTTCTGCTTCACGTCACTTATCTTACCTATTGCATTATTCCTGTGTCCTTTTGTGTATATAAATATGTGATTCTTCAGATGTTGTTTTAGTCCTAGCCTGATGAAGAGACCTGCGTAGTCTCGAAAGCTTGCAATTTGTTACCATCTTTTCAGTTAGCCATTAAAAGGTATCAACCACTGAGGACTCTCAAGTCTAAATATTTTTCTATCTACTGGCTAACACGGTACGAAGATACACATCTTTCCTATATCAAAATGGAGGATACCAGAATGTACCGCATCTTTATGGAACTGAAACCACTTCTGAAGAAACGTGCACAAATGGACAGCGACATTTTTTTCTTATCTAAATGCAAAAAGGAGAATCTAATTCCCAAAGGACTCTGGATTACAAACCCAATTCTTCACACCTACAATACCCATTATGCACAAAACCTTTGTCACAGGACTTCTGAAAGACTAAGGAACCATCTTTTGCATGTCTGCTACAGCATAAGGAGTAAAGTCCAAGGACAATTTGAAACTCTGAGGAAAACACTTACAGAAAGCACAGAGCAAAAATTACAACAATACTATAACAAACTACGGACCTTTCTGATTCAAAACAAGGAAAAGAAACTACACAGATTGCGCCTCCATTCCGGACTCTATACAAACAGATACAAAACAAAACCAAAACCTGACAACTCTGACAACCACTCCATTCCAGACACAAAAGCATCTAACTGTGTCATCAATCTCTCAGATTACAAACCCAACAAAGTGGAGCTTGCCGTGCTTTCTAGAGGACTCTCATTTTGTCCTACTAAGGCCCTGGATAAAACCGAACTCTGCAGTGATATGGAACATTTTTTCAGGAGACTGCGCCTGAGGGAATACTTCAATGATACAGAAGATTCAGAAAACACTCGGACTGAAGGAAGAGGGATCCCAACAACCAAGAAGAGGTCAGACTGGACACCTCCACCTGGACGTAACCCTCATTTGGATAAATATATAGACTCATTCAGACATTTGATAAAATCCACCATCATAGCCACCAACAAGAGACAAGCCTCCAACATCAGTGCCCAGGAGAGAAAGGCCATACAGTCTCTGAAAACCAACAAAGAAATCATCATTAAACCTGCTGACAAGGGAGGTGCAATAGTCATGATGAACACATCAGACTATATGAAGGAAGCAAACAGACAACTTACGGACACACGCTACTACAGAAAACTGGAGTCGGACCCTACACAGGACTATTACAAGGAACTAAGCAAGTTGGTATCTTGTCTGTCTGACAAATCCATAAGAGCTGATGACCTGATACCAGAAAGTCCAAGAACAGGGACATTCTACATGCTTCCCAAAATCCACAAAGCCGGAAATCCAGGGAGGCCGATTATTTCATGTGTGGACACCCTTACTGAGCAAGTATCTGGATGGGTAGAGGGTGTTCTTAAACCCCTGGTAAAGGATACACCCAGCTACATTCAGGACACAACTGACCTACTGAATAAACTAGCAGCAATAGGTTCTCTACCAGAAGGAACCATCGTGGCCACCATGGATGTGGAATCTTTGTACTCTAATATCCCACACCAGGATGGATTAAATGCCTGCAAAGTCTTCATGGGAAACACCGGGAATGATGCTGATTCTGTGGTGAAACTCACAAAATTCATCCTCACCCACAATTACTTTGAATTTGACAACAAGATCTATCTTCAGGAGACTGGCACAGCTATGGGAAGTAAAATGGCTCCACAGTATGCAAATCTTTTCATGGCCAAGCTTGAAAACGAATTTTTGTCCTCATGCCCCATCAGGCCTCGGGCCTACTACCGCTACATTGATGACATTTTAATCATCTGGACGGAGTCTGAACAACAGCTAAAGACGTTCCATGAACAGTTCAATCAATTTCATCCCACCATCAACTTAACACTTAACTACTCCAGCACTGAAATTAACTTTTTAGACACCACCATTAAGCTAAAGAACAATGAAATAGAGACATCCTTGTATCAGAAGCCAATCGACCGTCCAACATATCTTAAATGGGACAGTTTCCATCCAAAACACATAAAAAACTCTATTGTCTACAGCCAAGCCATCAGGTACAATCGTATATGTTCCAACCCCATGGATAGAGATGAACACCTTGGTCGCCTCAGAAAGACTTTTTTGAACCAGGGCTACCATCCAAGAACAATTGAAAACCAAATTACAAGAGCCACCAGAATATCAAGGAATCACCTGCTACATTACAAAGCTAAAGAAGAAAATAACCGGGTGCCTCTAGTGGTCACCTACAATCCAAGTCTGGAGATGCTAAGGGGAGCTGCACGGAAACTACAACCTTTACTACAAAAAGATGCCCGATTACAATCCATATTTCCAGACCCCCCACTACTATGTTTTAGGCAGCCCCCAAATCTAAGAAGCATCATTGTCAGAAGCTCCCTGTCCTCCCCAACAGCTGCAGGTACCTTCCCTTGCAAACAAAAGAAATGCAGAACCTGTGCATCTATAATGACCACGGACAGGATAAAGATCCCCAACTCCCATCAGGACTACAAGATACCAGGTACTTTCAGCTGCATCACATCTAATGTGGTGTACCTAATTATATGTACTAAATGTTCAACTGGGGGTCTGTATGTGGGGGAGACCGGGCAAAAACTGAGAACAAGGATGAATTCTCATCGACACACAATAAGAGAAAAAAGAATGGATTTACCTGTGGCAAAACACTTTTGTATGCCCGGTCATAGCATGACGGATATGGAATTACTTGTATTAAAATCTAACTTCAAATCTGAGAAGGATAGAAAAGTCTGGGAATATAAACTTATGATGACCTTTGACACTCTTAGTGCTGGGATGAATATATCCCAGAGTTTTATGTCTTTCTACAACAATTAAGGAATCTGCTTCCCTGACCTTTTAGGGTCATCACAACACATTACCAGACCCCAATCAGAGGGTAATAAAACCTTCACTCCTTATCTATGAACTGGTCATATTTATGTTCATCCCTCTGCCATAATGACAGTTCTGCTTCACGTCACTTATCTTACCTATTGCATTATTCCTGTGTCCTTTTGTGTATATAAATATGTGATTCTTCAGATGTTGTTTTAGTCCTAGCCTGATGAAGAGACCTGCGTAGTCTCGAAAGCTTGCAATTTGTTACCATCTTTTCAGTTAGCCATTAAAAGGTATCAACCACTGAGGACTCTCAAGTCTAAATATTTTTCTATCTACTGGCTAACACGGTACGAAGATACACATCTTTCCTATATCAAAATAGAGGATACCAGAATGTACCGCATCTTTATGGAACTGAAACCACTTCTGAAGAAACGTGCACAAATGGACAGCGACATTTTTTTCTTATCTAAATGCAAAAAGGAGAATCTAATTCCCAAAGGACTCTGGATTACAAACCCAATTCTTCACACCTACAATACCCATTATGCACAAAACCTTTGTCACAGGACTTCTGAAAGACTAAGGAACCATCTTTTGCATGTCTGCTACAGCATAAGGAGTAAAGTCCAAGGACAATTTGAAACTCTGAGGAAAACACTTACAGAAAGCACAGAGCAAAAATTACAACAATACTATAACAAACTACGGACCTTTCTGATTCAAAACAAGGAAAAGAAACTACACAGATTGCGCCTCCATTCCGGACTCTATACAAACAGATACAAAACAAAACCAAAACCTGACAACTCTGACAACCACTCCATTCCAGACACAAAAGCATCTAACTGTGTCATCAATCTCTCAGATTACAAACCCAACAAAGTGGAGCTTGCCGTGCTTTCTAGAGGACTCTCATTTTGTCCTACTAAGGCCCTGGATAAAACCGAACTCTGCAGTGATATGGAACATTTTTTCAGGAGACTGCGCCTGAGGGAATACTTCAATGATACAGAAGATTCAGAAAACACTCGGACTGAAGGAAGAGGGATCCCAACAACCAAGAAGAGGTCAGACTGGACACCTCCACTGGACGTAACCCTCATTTGGATAAATATATAGACTCATTCAGACATTTGATAAAATCCACCATCATAGCCACCAACAAGAGACAAGCCTCCAACATCAGTGCCCAGGAGAGAAAGGCCATACAGTCTCTGAAAACCAACAAAGAAATCATCATTAAACCTGCTGACAAGGGAGGTGCAATAGTCATGATGAACACATCAGACTATATGAAGGAAGCAAACAGACAACTTACGGACACACGCTACTACAGAAAACTGGAGTCGGACCCTACACAGGACTATTACAAGGAACTAAGCAAGTTGGTATCTTGTCTGTCTGACAAATCCATAAGAGCTGATGACCTGATACCAGAAAGTCCAAGAACAGGGACATTCTACATGCTTCCCAAAATCCACAAAGCCGGAAATCCAGGGAGGCCGATTATTTCATGTGTG
This sequence comes from Oophaga sylvatica, assembly GCA_033576555.1. Classification (NCBI taxonomy): domain Eukaryota; kingdom Metazoa; phylum Chordata; class Amphibia; order Anura; family Dendrobatidae; genus Oophaga; species Oophaga sylvatica. The sequence goes on along the minus strand of JARQOD010003257.1, from coordinate 29,728 downwards.
GACACCCTTACTGAGCAAGTATCTGGATGGGTAGAGGGTGTTCTTAAACCCCTGGTAAAGGATACACCCAGCTACATTCAGGACACAACTGACCTACTGAATAAACTAGCAGCAACAGGTTCTCTACCAGAAGGAACCATCCTGGCCACCATGGATGTGGAATCTTTGTACTCTAATATCCCACACCAGGATGGATTAAATGCCTGCAAAGTCTTCATGGGAAACACCGGGAATGATGCTGATTCTGTGGTGAAACTCACAAAATTCATCCTCACCCACAATTACTTTGAATTTGACAACAAGATCTATCTTCAGGAGACTGGCACAGCTATGGGAAGTAAAATGGCTCCACAGTATGCAAATCTTTTCATGGCCAAGCTTGAAAACGAATTTTTGTCCTCATGCCCCATCAGGCCTCGGGCCTACTACCGCTACATTGATGACATTTTAATCATCTGGACGGAGTCTGAACAACAGCTAAAGACGTTCCATGAACAGTTCAATCAATTTCATCCCACCATCAACTTAACACTTAACTACTCCAGCACTGAAATTAACTTTTTAGACACCACCATTAAGCTAAAGAACAATGAAATAGAGACATCCCTGTATCAGAAGCCAATCGACCGTCCAACATATCTTAAATGGGACAGTTTCCATCCAAAACACATAAAAAACTCTATTGTCTACAGCCAAGCCATCAGATACAATCGTATATGTTCCAACCCCATGGATAGAGATGAACACCTTGGTCGCCTCAGAAAGACTTTTTTGAACCAGGGCTACCATCCAAGAACAATTGAAAACCAAATTACAAGAGCCACCAGAATATCAAGGAATCACCTGCTACATTACAAAGCTAAAGAAGAAAATAACCGGGTGCCTCTAGTGGTCACCTACAATCCAAGTCTGGAGATGCTAAGGGGAGCTGCACGGAAACTACAACCTTTACTACAAAAAGATGCCCGATTACAATCCATATTTCCAGACCCCCCACTACTATGTTTTAGGCAGCCCCCAAATCTAAGAAGCATCATTGTCAGAAGCTCCCTGTCCTCCCCAACAGCTGCAGGTACCTTCCCTTGCAAACAAAAGAAATGCAGAACCTGTGCATCTATAATGACCACGGACAGGATAAAGATCCCCAACTCCCATCAGGACTACAAGATACCAGGTACTTTCAGCTGCATCACATCTAATGTGGTGTACCTAATTATATGTACTAAATGTTCAACTGGGGGTCTGTATGTGGGGCAGACCGGGCAAAAACTGAGAACAAGGATGAATTCTCATCGACACACAATAAGAGAAAAAAGAATGGATTTACCTGTGGCAAAACACTTTTGTATGCCCGGTCATAGCATGACGGATATGGAATTACTTGTATTAAAATCTAACTTCAAATCTGAGAAGGATAGAAAAGTCTGGGAATATAAACTTATGATGACCTTTGACACTCTTAGTGCTGGGATGAATATATCCCAGAGTTTTATGTCTTTCTACAACAATTAAGGAATCTGCTTCCCTGACCTTTTAGGGTCATCACAACACATTACCAGACCCCAATCAGAGGGTAATAAAACTTTCACTCCTTATCTATGAACTGGTCATATTTATGTTCATCCCTCTGCCATAATGACAGTTCTGCTTCACGTCACTTATCTTACCTATTGCATTATTCCTGTGTCCTTTTGTGTATATAAATATGTGATTCTTCAGATGTTGTTTTAGTCCTAGCCTGATGAAGAGACCTGCGTAGTCTCGAAAGCTTGCAATTTGTTACCATCTTTTCAGTTAGCCATTAAAAGGTATCAACCACTGAGGACTCTCAAGTCTAAATATTTTGCTGCTAACTACAACTTCAACTTCAAACATCTCATACTAGGCCTCTGCCTACACCCTCCTTGACCCTGGGCTTCAACACCGCCAGTTGCTGCTCAGAAGTGTTAGATGCACAGATGAAAACAATCGCTGATGTGTTTGTGGGGTTCAGTAACGCCTGCTGTTCCCCTGCTGTGTGTCCGGCAAAAATTACTGCTAGCTACCTAATCATGGTAAAAAAAACATGACATGTCAAAGTGTCTAGTGCTACACATAGATATGAGGCTACACCCTGATTTCTAAGCTGTAAACATTTGAAACGTCAACTTTAAAACCATAAAATGATTAGTCTTTGTCACAAATCTGTAACAAAATAATTGTGACATATTATTACAGATATGCACATGTCGAAAACAAATGCAAACACAAAAGCCTACTTATGCTATAGGATACTGATGGTCAACCTTGTCACTCCATAGCTTAGACAAATCCAACTCACATCATGACTAGTGTTGAGCATTCCGATACCGCAAGTATCGGGTATCGGCCGATATTCGCTGTATCGGAATTCCGATACTTAGTTCCGATATTTTTCATATATCGTATACCGGAATCGGAAGTTCCCATAATTCTTTGAGAGGCAATGTGATTTTAGTCAGCCAATGAGGAATCTTATGAAGTGTGGGCACATCCTGTAATGCTGCGGTCATCTTAACTAATGGCATGGCTGTGATTGGCTGCTGAAATGATGTCAGAATGCACTATAAAAGGCGCCGCCTCCATTTTAGCGTCACTGTGCTGTGAACTCAGTTAGGGACAGAACGCTGCTGTGCTGACTCTGAGGGACAGTTAGACATTGCGATTTTGTGTACTCTACTGTGCTTTAGGCAGGCTAGTTTACCAACCGCTGTGTAAAGCTTCCTTTTGCCAGTGTTGTTTTAACAGCTCTGTGCAAGGTGTGTGTGAGAGTGCAGGTGACGCTGCAGTTTGCTCTGCATCCACCGCTGTTTGTAGGCATCTGCAAGTGTCACTCACTGACTCTTTTTTTTATTTGATTTTGTGGAATTGGTGCAGCTCCATTATATTTGCAAAAAATCTAATCTATTAGTGTGACGCGCTTCCATCCGTATACAATACAGTGGTTGCAAACACTATAGAAGTAGACAAAGGGGCCTTTCACAGCTACTGAACAGTTGTGTTTCAGTGTTCACTGTAGTCTGTGAGCTTTTCATTTTTTGAGTGCAGATCACGCTCCAGTTAGTTCTTCAACTACTGCTGGTTGTAGTCTGCTGAGCGTGTGTCACTGCCTCATCCTTCACATTTTTCTCTAATTGGTGCAGCTCCATTATATTTGAAAAAAATCTAATCTATTAGTGTGACGCGCTTCCATCCGTATACAATACAGTGGTTGCAAACACTATAGAAGTAGACAAAGGGGCCTTTCACAGCTACTGAACAGTTGTGTTTCAGTGTTCACTGTAGTCTGTGAGCTTTTCATTTTTTGAGTGCAGATCACGCTCCAGTTAGTTCTTCAACTACTGCTGGTTGTAGTCTGCTGAGCGTGTGTCACTGCCTATCCTTCACATTTTTCTCTAATTGGTGCAGCTCCATTATATTTGAAAAAAATCTAATCTATTAGTGTGACGCGCTTCCATCCGTATACAATACAGTGGTTGCAAACACTATAGAAGTAGACAAAGGGGCCTTTCACAGCTACTGAACAGTTGTGTTTCAGTGTTCACTGTAGTCTGTGAGCTTTTCATTTTTTGAGTACAGATCACGCTCCAGTTAGTTCTTCAACTACTGCTGGTTGTAGTCTGCTGAGCGTGTGTCACTGCCTCATACTTCACATTTTTCTCTAATTGGTGCAGCTCCATTATATTGAAAAAAATCTAATCTATTAGTGTGACGCGCTTCCATCCGTATACAATACAGTGGTTGCAAACACTATAGAAGTAGACAAAGGGGCCTTTCACAGCTACTGAACAGTTGTGTTTCAGTGTTCACTGTAGTCTGTGAGCTTTTCATTTTTTGAGTGCAGATCACGCTCCAGTTAGTTCTTCAACTACTGCTGGTTGTAGTCTGCTGAGCGTGTGTCACTGCCTCATCCTTCACATTTTTCTCTAATTGGTGCTGCTCCATTATATTTGAAAAAAATCTAATCTATTAGTGTGACGTGCTTCCATCCGTATACAATACAGTGGTTGCAAACACTATAGAAGTAGACAAAGGGGCCTTTCACAGCTACTGAACAGTTGTCTGCAGTGTTCACTGCAGTCTCTGAGGAATAACCACACTTAGGCCTTATAACTTTTCTGACTTTCTTTATCAATCTACCAAGATGAAGAAGGCAGGGAGTAAGGCACGTGGTCGTGGCCGTGGAGTTTCAGCAGGGAGAGGACGTGGGGATTCTGTGGCTGCTGCCGCACCCAGTGACACAGCATCCACCAGTTTTCCCCGTGAGCGTTCCTTTATGCGCACTTTTGTAGGAGCTCAGCGTACCCCCCTGCTGCGGGAAGAACAAATTGAAGCCGTTGTTGGTTGGATGGCAGCCAATGCATCGACTTCAATTCCTTCCACCTCCTCTCAGGACCACAGCACTGTTGAACAACCATCTGTCTCTTCACCGCCTGCCAAATTGCCCAGGCAGTCAGAGAGTTCTGAACTGGAGCCAGCTGAGTCTCTGCTTCTGTTCTCAGAATCTGTTGGCTTGGAAACAGGGGCCCAGCCAAGCAGCATTCTGGAATGTGAAGAAGAGGCAGTATGCAGTGATGCGCATTCTCTCTGAATGTGAAGAGGCGGGTGAGCCAGTGCCGATGGTCAGCACACTGCAGAACGCATCTGATGATGATGAGACTCAGGTGCCATTTTCTGTTGAGCAAGGTGCTGGCCAGACCACCCAACAGCAGCAGGTGTTGGAAGAGGGTAGTAGAGATGATGAGGTCCAAGACCCAACATGGCGTGAGGAACAGGAAGGTGGTGGTAGCAGCTCTGAGGAAGAGATTGCCCCAACGGTCCAAACAGTAGGGAGAGGTAGGCTGCAGACTCGGTTGCCTGTACCCTCCAGTTTGGCACCCGTTCGAGCAGTTCTCTTCCAACAGCCAAACCGGGCGCTCCCAGGACTTGCACTGCGTGGTCCTTTTTTGACACACTTGCAGATGATATTTGCTATGTCAAATGCAAGCTGTGTAATCAAAAAGTTAAAAGAGGTAAAAATATCAGTAACCTCAATACCACAAATATGTGGAAACATGTACGGACAAAGCACGTAGCTGAGTTACAAAGACACACTGGAGATGTAGGCCAACCTACAGCAGCACCTACATCTTCAGCTCGTGTTGGAGCCTCTTCCTCCAGCTCACACACAGCTGGTTCGGCTTCCTCACAGGATCGCCATGGAAGAACCTCTGTAACTGTTGTCCAGAGACCCAGTGTTATTCCACCCACAGCTGCAAGTTCCCTGTCATCCTCACACTCCCAGGCCACAAAACAGCCATCGGTAGCACAGGCATGGGATAAAAGACGGCCATACTCGGCAAACCATCCACGAGCACAGGCTCTGAATGCTGGCATTGCAAAACTCCTGTCCCTTGAAATGCTGTCATTCAGGCTGGTGGAGACTGACAGTTTCCGTGACTTAATGTCATTGGCAGTCCCACAATACAATGTGCCCAGCCGATTTTATTTCAGCAGGCAAGCAGTCCCTGGTCTGCAAAAGCATGTTGAGGGAAAAATTAAACATGCGCTACTAAACGCCGTCAGTAGCAAGGTCCACCTGACCACCGATGCGTGGACCAGTACCCATGGCCAGGGACGATACCTTTCCCTCACTGCCCATTGGGTCAATGTTGTGGAGCCGGGTACAGATCTTGCGAGTGGCGCTGTACGTGTTCTGCCAACTCCAAGGATTGCAGGAATCAAGTCTGTCCACATTGACTCCTCCTCCTACTCCAGTTCCTCAGAATCATCGCTGCAGGAGCCGTCACGGTCTACCTCCACATGGACCCGTGAACGCTTACCTGATGCGACCGATATGAGCACAGCCGTGGCCAAACGTCAACAGGCCGTCCTGAAATTAATTTCCATGGGGAATCGAAGCCACACAGCGCAGGAGCTCTGGAATGCCATCAAGCAGGAGAGCGACGTGTGGTTTTTGCCAGCGAATCTCCAGCCAGGCTTGGTAGTGTGTGACAATGGCCGAAATCTGGTGGCAGCTCTGGGCCTTGGCAACCTCACTCACATACCATGTCTGGCACATGTGCTCAACTTGGTCGTGCAGAGTTTTTTGAGGGACTATCCGGATCTTGATGCACTGCTGCACAAGGTCCGCCTAGAGTGCGCTCACTTGCGACGTTCCAGCATGGCCAGATCGCGCATTGCAGCTCTGCAACGCAGATTTCGCCTTCCTGAACATCGCATCATATGTGACGTACCCACCAGGTGGAATTCCACGTTACATATGTTGGAGCGGTTGTGTGAGCAGCAGCCAGCAGTAATGGAGTATCAGCTGCATCAGGCGCAATCAACTCGCAATTTGCGTCGTTCACACTTCACCACTACTGAGTGGGCCTCTATGAAGGACATCTGCCACGTTTTGCGTGCGTTTGATGAGTCAACGCGGATGGCGAGTGCAGATGATGCACTAGTCAGCCTGACTGTCCCCCTTATCTGCCTGCTTCAAAAAACACTGCAAGCAATAAGGGATGAGGTTTTGGAAGAGGTGGAGGATGAGGAGTCACTAATTCCATCACTTTCTGGACAGTCAGCGCAACGTGGTTCCTCACAAAGGGCTGGGCAGGGATCACTTTGTGAGGAGGATGAGGAGGAGTCAATGGAGGAGGAAGACATCGCTCCAGAGGGAGGTACACAACGCTCTAGTCAGTATGTAGAGCGAGGGTGGGGTGATGTAGAGCAGGCAGAGATGACGCCTCTTGCAGGGGACAGCGTTTCTTGGCCAGTTGGGAGTCTGCAGCACATGGTTGATTTCATGCTGCAGTGCCTGAGAAACGACCGCCGCATCGCCCACATTCTCACCACGTCTGATTATTGGGTGTACACCCTCCTAGACCCTCGCTACCGGGACAACTTACAAAGCCTCATCACACCGTTGAACCGGGAGCGTAAAATGCGGGAGTACCAAGACACACTGGTGCAATCCATAATGTTCTCCATTCCAGCCGAGAGCACTGCTACTGCTTTACAAAGCAGCTCTGTGCATCGAGGCAGTGGAGACAGCTCTGCAACAAGAGGGAGCACAAGCAGCGCATCTGCACAGGGAAAGACCAGTATGTTCCAAATGTGGCGAAGTTTTGTGGCAGCGCCACCAATGTCTACACCATCCGAGACGGCTCCAGTCAGCAGGAGGCAACGTTTCCGTAAGATGGTGACAGACTACATGTCTTTCCCTCTCAGTGTACTCCCAGATGGCTCTTCCCCATTCAAGTTTTGGGTCTCTAAGCTGGATACATGGCCAGAGCTTAGCCAGTATGCATTGGAGGTGCTGGCTTGCCCTGCTGCCAGTGTATTATCGGAGCGCGTCTTTAGTGCCACAGGTGGTGTACTAACAGACCGTCGCATGCGACTATCCTCCGATAATGTAGACCGGCTTACTTTTCTGAAAATGAACAAGGCATGGATCTCGCCAGAATTTGTCTGTCCGTTTTCAGATTAAATAACTGGTTCGCAACGTTATCCATGTCTCCTGTTCCCTACACATGCACAGAAAAACCCATGTCGAACATGCTCCAAATAGGGAAGAGCCGTCACCCTGATTGTTATGCTTAAAACATGAACTTGTGAAGTTTTCCAGGCCTAGAATGATAAATTTTTATGCCAAATATGGACAAATAATAATTTGTCATCACAGCGCATATCTGCACATGTCTATTAGAAATGGTAACAAAAACTAAAACATAGTGTTCACTTTTTGAAATTAATGCATAAAAGTACATTTCATACTGTGAGACAGTGAAGGAATATGTGGTGAATGAGGTGTATATTTCACCTAAGTACCTTGCTGACTGGTATGAGCGAAATGTGTGGCTTTGTAAACCTGGTGGTAAAGAAAGGTCACTACACCTGCCATTCAGTACACGCTTGCAGCTCAGACCTGAATCCACTCAGGTGTTGATTAGGAAGCCAGAAGTAGGTGCTTGGGAGCACAGTCAGAGAGCTCATTCAGTCTGGACAAGGGTCCAGACACAGAAGGTGTCTCCAAGAGTGTGGGAGCTGTCTTTAGCCCGGACACAGGGAGGTGTCCTGGCACAAGGAAGCAGTCTCTAAGAGTGTGAGCTATCTCAGTCTGGGTGCAGGAAGTACCCCGGACACAGGAGTAGTCGCAGTGAGAATCCGTGCGAATAGCGACTGAATAGGAGGTGACCTCTCTCAAGTCTGGACATTGGAGTTGCCTTCGGACATAAAGAGGAGTGTCTGTGAAACTCCATACTGGTAACATATGTGATATGTGTTGTTTTGGGCACAGACTGGTAGAGTCTGGGTCCCGGATAGAGAGGGCCATCTATCTAAGTGTAATTAGAGGCTAGACAAGCCCAGGTTTTCTGTTTATGATTTGTTTTTATCTGTGTGCTGTGGACTTTAATAAAACTGGTTGCGGCCAGTTTTCACCAAACTGCTGTCTGAATGAACTGTTTCCGTGCCATTCTGTCTACCCAGACAGCGATCCTAGAGCTAAACCCCCCGGAAAGCTTACAATTGGCGGAGAATGCTGGGGCAGCGCAGGGCCTGGTACAGTTAGTGCTGGAGTGTGCATGCAGCACAGTGGCGAGAGACAGCATGAAAGGTGAAGTCTATTGAAATAGCAACAGAAAAAAAAAAAGTGTGTGTCAGCAGAAAGGTCTGTTTGGAGCAGTCTTGGAGAGACAGTGGCCCTGATAGGGTCTGCAGAGAGAAAATGTATGCACAGCAAAGCTGAACTTGTTGTGAAAATGACTGTGGAATGTGCAGCAGCAAAAGAAAAGTTTGTGGAGCAGTCTTAAAGAGACAGTAGCCCTAATAGACTTTGCAAAGGAAAAAAAAAAAAAAAAAAAAGTGGTTGCACAGCAAGGCTGAATTTTCTGTGGAAAAAAAGCTGTGTAGTGTGTATGTCTTGAGTGAAGACTGCCGTTGTTAAGACAGAGAAGTCTGACAGCATGGATGACAGCATGGAGGCGCTGTTTGAACAAATGGCACAAGTTAATGTGCAACATAAAACTGCCGTGGTTGAGACAGATGAGTCCGGCAGTATGGAGGAGCTCATTGAGTACCTGGCCCAGGCCCAGCGAAGCATGGAGCAGAGCATGGAGCAGCAGCGCCTGCAGCACCAGCAGCGCATGCAGGAGGACCGGCAGCAATTCCTGCAGCAGCAGCAGGAGAATAACCGGTTATTTATTGAGCAGATGACAGCACCAAAAAAGGATTTCGGTGTCGCGTCCCGAAGTAATGTTGTGAAGGCACCGGCGTTGTCCGCTATAAAGAAGGCGGTAAGACGGTCCTTGAGAAAAATGACACCTCGTGATGATGTGGAGGTATATCTTACTAGGTTTGAGAGACTGGCAGAGAAGGAGAATCTGCCACTATCTGAATGGGCCATGGCGGTCGTACCCTATCTGATTGGGGAACCCCAAAAAGTCTGGGCTGACCTGAGCAAGCAGGACAGCGAAGACTATGCCAAGTTGAAAGCGGCGATTCTTACCCGGCTGGGTGTTACGGTTGCAGCCCGTGCCAGGAGAGTCCATGACTGGAGATACAGTTGGGAGTCTGCAGTCAGCAGGCCTGATTATGGAGTTGAAAAGGTGATAGTGGACCGCTACACCCAAGCACGTCCTCCTGAGGTACAGCCGTCTGAGAGGTCGTCACTTCGGAGTTCCCGGACGCTGAACTCTCGCGGTAAGAGCGTTCCAGCTGTTGGGGACATGGGGTATGCTGATAAGCGGGTTCAGGCCCGAGGGGACATGTGGGTGGGAGAGTGTGATGGACAGTGTTGGAGCTGGCGTGAAATTGCAGCCAACTGTCCAATAGAGGGGGAGCCTATGTGTTGTGATGATGGCAGATCCCTCTCTCCCTGCGCAGAGCCTGTGTGTGTGTCCACCTCAGCCGAAGAGACTGGACCACAGGGGTCCCCGGTGGTTGTAAGTGACTGCCCAGCACAGGCCCTCTTGGACTCAGAGAGTCCAGTGACTTCCGTATGTGACAGCCTGAGTGATAGGGACTTCATCCCTGATAAGCACCTGAGTGTGGTGTACATCCATGAAGACACCAAAGTCTACCCAGAGACTGCCGTGGACTTGGTCCCCAAACTCGGGGAGGTTTCATATGAAGTGGGGGTAGTGAAGACCCTGGTGCACCCCGTTATATGGGGTAATAACTTTCCCCGGTCTAAGGATCTCTGGGGGAAAAATGTTTCTGATGGACAGTGTGATGAAGCTCCTACTGAGGGTGCGCAGTCCCGAGGGGCGGAACACAATGCTAGTGGGCCGTTAAACTTATGTGATAATGATGATGACCATGATAATATTGATAATGATAATGATGATCATGATGATGATGACCATGATGAGGATGCTGATATTGATAATGATGATAATGCTAATCATAATAGTGATGATACTGATGATGACCGTGATAAAGATGACATTTCTTTGCAGGTGATGTTGGGAGACGAGGATGGTGGTTCTCGGGAACCGAGTGTCCCTGACCTGCCTGGATCCTGTGACAATTTTGGGAGTGAGCCGGTGCGAGACCCCACTCTTAAAACGGCACAGGAGAATGTAATTGTTCTGAATGAGGTTCCCCAAGAGCCTGGCTCTGAGGAAAGGTTTCCTCATGCTGCCATGAACAATAACCTATTGTATAGGGACACTGAAGTCCAGGGAGAGGTCGTGAGTCAGCTCCTGGTACCTGAGCTATATGGAAGTATAGTGCTGGGGTTATCACATAGTCACATACTTGAGGGACCACCTGAGGGAAACCAGGGACCAGATGGTGAAGTTAATGTTGTGGATGACATGTTAACTAAGGTTCCCGATCAAGATGTGAATGAAAATGAATTGTATAACCCTGACAGTGAGCCGGATGTGAATGAGAATGAATTGTATAACCCTGACAGTGAGCAGGATGTGAATGAGAATAAATTGTATAACCCTGAAAGTGAGCCAGATGTGGCTGAGAAAAGGGGGTCAGACAGGGATAGTGGTGGTGATAGTGAGTCATCTGATGACAATAAAGCAACCAGTGCAAGTGAGGAAGGCATGGTAGCAGAGGAGATTGAGAGTCCTGAGAGGAAGGCTGAGGCTGACCTTGCAGTCGGACGGAGGATGGCATCTGAAGATGTTGTACAGTTGGTCGGTTCCCTGGCGAAGACTAAGGTGAAAGACAGGACTCTGAAACTGAACACAGCACAAGTGGATGCTGTTGAAAATGAGAAGTTATCAATGTATGGTGTGGATCTGCATCAGGCCAAGGACTCTGAAGGTGATGCTGCAGAGGTGGAAAAAGCCATGGAAGTGGTGGTCACCAAGCCAGATGCCTCATCAGAAGCTGAGGTTTCAAGTGAAGCTGTGAGGAGCAAGACTGAAGATATGGGGACTGACTCTGTCCAGGAATCTGTTTCTGCCGAAGACAGCGGCGTGGACGGGTTACGGTCCGGATCAGTAGCTGGCATTGGTGAGCTCAAGCGCACTTTCAGGGAGGCTACATCGGAGCCACGTCCCAACAAATGGGAAAAACGATGTGTCACTCCGTTGCCACTGCAGACACACGGAGCCCAGATGGGATGCAGAACGTGGCTGAAGAGGTAAAGAAGACTGATGGTAGGGCTTCTGAGCATGTCCTACCAGAAGAGCCTGAAGAAAGGGCCGAAGACGTAAAGGACGTCCAACAACTACAGGAGAAGATGCGTAGCCATGAGGATCTCCTGGAGAAAGAAGTAAGAGCTCTGAGTCTTATGCAAAGTGAGCCTGTACCAGAAGAGGATAAATTATGTGTACCGACCAAGAAAAACGATCAGCTCCCTCTACAGTGCCAATCGTTTGAACAGTGTGGCTCGGAATGGTCAGAGACCATGACAGAGGCGCTTGGGTTCTGTGAGGTAGAATTTATGAATCAACTGATATTTAAGAAAGTAGATGTGCTAAAGAAAGTTCAGGGGGAATTAGAGAAAACCCCTATACCTCCTGTGACAGTTGGTGACACAGGGTCAGTGCCCCAAAGGCAGGAGGTACGAAAGTTTCTGAGGAAGAATCAGCAGAGCTGTTCTGACGTGCCTGGTCGTACTTATCTGGTGAGCCACTATACCGAGACTGAGGCTGGCACTAAGGTCAAGATGAAGCAGTGCAGGATACCCGAGGCCCGCAGAGAGTATAGGCCTGGGAGGGTACAGGGTAGTGCGGATGCTTCAGATGAAGAGAAAACTGATGTTGGCTATGACAGTGGTGAGGATGAAGCTGATGAGGGCCATGACTGGTCCAGAGTTCACTGTCTCTGTTGGATTGTTGACCAGCCCTCCGGTCTGGATGACCAGCCCTCCGGTCTGGAGAAGAGGGAGGGGATATGTGAGACAGTGAAGGAATATGTGGTGAATGAGGTGTATATTTCACCTAAGTACCTTGCTGACTGGTATGAGCGAAATGTGTGGCTTTGTAAACCTGGTGGTAAAGAAAGGTCACTACACCTGCCATTCAGTACACGCTTGCAGCTCAGACCTGAATCCACTCAGGTGTTGATTAGGAAGCCAGAAGTAGGTGCTTGGGAGCACAGTCAGAGAGCTCATTCAGTCTGGACAAGGGGTCCAGACACAGAAGGTGTCTCCAAGAGTGTGGGAGCTGTCTTTAGCCCGGACACAGGGAGGTGTCCTGGCACAAGGAAGCAGTCTCTAAGAGTGTGAGCTATCTCAGTCTGGGTGCAGGAAGTACCCCGGACACAGGAGTAGTCGCAGTGAGAATCCGTGCGAATAGCGACTGAATAGGAGGTGACCTCTCTCAAGTCTGGACATTGGAGTTGCCTTCGGACATAAAGAGGAGTGTCTGTGAAACTCCATACTGGTAACATATGTGATATGTGTTGTTTTGGGCACAGACTGGTAGAGTCTGGGTCCCGGATAGAGAGGGCCATCTATCTAAGTGTAATTAGAGGCTAGACAAGCCCAGGTTTTCTGTTTATGATTTGTTTTTATCTGTGTGCTGTGGACTTTAATAAAACTGGTTGCGGCCAGTTTTCACCAAACTGCTGTCTGAATGAACTGTTTCCGTGCCATTCTGTCTACCCAGACAGCGATCCTAGAGCTAAACCCCCGGAAAGCTTACAATACTTATCAATTAATGCTTTTTAAGGAACTTTATCTGTACCTGTAAGATAATGCAGTCAATGGATGTACGAATCATAAAATCCTCATCATCATCATCACGAGTTTTATTTATGACAGACAGTATAAAATACACATACTGATGCCAACTGTAACTTCACACACCATATATGAAATGGCCAGCATCTAAACCTGGTAATAATGTGCAATAATAAATTATTACATCTAGAAAGTGCATCATGCATACTGACAATAGGTAGTTATACCTGCAAGTGCTGTTGAAACAACCACAACAGATATAAATTAATAATGGTATATAGGTATCACAGTGCATAGTTACTCATGTACAATGACGATGTAATACTGTACCTCAATAAAGTCTGCGTCAACCATTATGCTTGTTAGTCTTGTAGATTGTTAAAGAGGGAACGGTCTTTTTTTGTTGGTCATAGGTGGAGTATTAGACAGTAAATGATTACTGCTGTCGTATTTTTGGCGTCCCTAGGGCGCAATAACACTGCGTAACGTCACATTTTATATAGTCATCTAATTGACACACGCTACCCTACCCTACGCGTGACAGTAGGAAGGTAGTGTTGACGGATAAAGCCTTGCGCAACCAGACATGCTTTTACCCTCTTCAACACTGTCCAAGCAAAAAATGCATGATTGCAGCCGCAGACTTTATTGACGTACAGTATAACATCGCCATTACCCATCAGAGGCTGTCCACTGTCTGATACAGACATAGAATATACCTTTGCTATCCGTAGCCTTTCTTTCACCTACACTTGCAGGCACACACTTAAATTGTGACAATGCATTATGTTTTTTTAAATGGTTATTTTTTATCGTACATTATTGTGTCATCACATTGATGAGTCCATGCTGGACATGTCATACATGCTGTACAAAGTAACGATTTTATTAACTTAAATAATTGAAATGTCTGTGACTGTCACATCTAAATTGCAATGATGATGATGATGAGTGACGATTCCAAAATCCATTGTCTTCACTATGTTATGGTTTAACATAGCGTTCCTTAAGCATTATTCATAAATACAAAAATGGACTTTTATTGTTAAATTTACAACACTATATTTTGTAACCAATTTTTTGGGTGGTGTGTTGTTCCATTTCTTGTTGGCATGTGCATATATGCGTTTATATTTGCAGTGTTTTTATTTTTATTCTTGAAGTTAGGAAACATGTGTATCTTCGTACCGTGTTAGCCATTAGATAGAAAAATATTTACACTTGAGAGTCCTCAGTGGTTGATACCTTTGAATGGATAACTGAAAAGATGGTAACAAATTGCAAGCTTTCGAGGCTACTCACGTCTCTTCATCAGGCAAAGACTAAAACAAAAAATGAAGCATCACATATTTCTATACACAACAGGACACAGGAATAGTGCAATAGGTAAGACAAGTAAGTGACGTGTATCAGAACTGTCATTATCACAGAGGGATGAACATAAATATTGGAACAGTTCCTAGATAAGGATAGAAAGTTTTATTGCCCTCTGATTGGGGTCTGGTTTTGTGTTTTCATGCCCCTGGAAGGGCAGAGACGCAGATTCCTTAATTGATATAGAATGACATAAATCCGTGTGATCTATTCATTCCATCACTAACAGTGTCAAAGGTCATGATGAGCTTATATTCTGAAACCTTTGTATCTTTCTCATATTTGAAGTTATATTTTAATACCAGTAATTCCATATCCATCATGCTATGACCAGGCATACAAAAGTGTTTTGCCACAGGTAAATCCATAATTTTTTGACTTATCGTGTGGCGCTGATAATTCATCCTTGTTCTCATTTTTTGGCCGGTCTCCCCTCACTTGTCCCTCCCTCACTTGTCTTACCTATTCCTGTGTCCTGTTGTGTGTAGAAATATGTGATTCTTCTTTTTTTTTTTTAGTCTTAGCCTGATGAAGAGACCTGAGTAGTCTGGAAAGCTTTGAATTTGTTACCATATTTTCAGTTAGCCATAAAACGGTATCAACCACAGAGGACTCTCAAGTATAAATATTTTTCTATTCTTGGAATTGAAATTCATCATTTTATTGTCCTAGTAAAACTTCATTTATTCTTGTTTGAAGTACATACATTTGCAATGGCCACGTAACAAGGCAATAACTCAATATTTTGTGCCTACACCCTCCTTGACCCTGGGCTTCAACAGCGCCAGTTGCTGCTCAGAAGTGTTAGATGCACAGATGAAAACAATCGCTGATGTGTTTGTGGGGTTCAGTAACGCCTGCTGTTCCCCTGCTGTGTGTCTGGCAAAAATTACTGCTGCTAACTACAACTTCAACTTCAAACGTCTCATACTAGGCCTCTGCCTACACCCTCCTTGACCCTGGGCTTCAACAGCGCCAGTTGCTGCTCAGAAGTGTTAGATGCACAGATGAAAACAATCGCTGATGTGTTTGTGGGGTTCAGTAACGCCTGCTGTTCCCCTGCTGTGTGTCTGGCAAAAATTACTGCTGCTAACTACAACTTCAACTTCAAACGTCTCATACTAGGCCTCTGCCTACACCCTCCTTGACCCTGGGCTTCAACAGCGCCAGTTGCTGCTCAGAAATGTTAGATGCACAGATGAAAACAATCGCTGATGTGTTTGTGGGGTTCAGTAACGCCTGCTGTTCCCCTGCTGTGTGTCTGGCAAAAATTACTGCTAGCTACCTAATCATGGTGAAAAAAACATGACATCTCAAAGTGTCTAGTGCTACACATAGATATGAGGCTACACCGTGATTTCTAAGCTGTAAACATTTGAAACGTCAACTTTCAAACCATAAAATGATTAGTCTTTGTCACAAATCTGTAACAAAATAATTGTGTGACATATTATTACAGATATGCACATGTCGAAAACAAATGCAAACACAAAAGCCTACTTATGCTATAGGATACTGATGGTCAACCTTGTCACTCCATAGCTTAGACAAATCCAAGTCACATCATGATCACTCAAATGCTGCAATGTTGGAAGTGCATAATGTGGGTTGAACTTTGACAACTGCTGCAGTGCGAAGGTTATACTTCAGTGTTCTTACCTTTTAAATAAAAGCATACAAGTAAATATAATAATCCAATGTTGATTAAGGGACGTGATGTACACCTGTAATATTGTGCAAACAATGCATGTAGGAATAGTCCTCTTCAACATTACTTATATTTGTGTCATTTTAAAAAATACATATTTGATTAGAAAGTTAACAGCCCATATCATAAAGGTTCTTCATGTAAACATGATAATCGCTACCAAAAATCATGCATTACCTTGGTAAAGTCAATAGTGCATAGTCACAATAGCAAAATATATACCTGTAAGTGGTGCTGAAAGAACGACAACTGATAGAATACGTGAATGATATATATTTATCAGACTGAATAGCGACATCTGTACAATGTCGATATAATACTGTACCTTAACAAAACAGCTGTGTCACACCTCACACTCGTTTTTCTTGTAGCTTGTTATGTAATAGGGCACATGCGTGTATGTTTCATCATAGGTGCATGTTTACTGAGTAAAGCAGTCATGACAACGCCTTTGTGTTGTCGGTACGCTTGCGATGATGAACGATGCGCACCGTGAATGTTAGTCTGCGTCATAAGACGTACAGACGCTCCAATACCCAACGCGTCACAGCAGGAAGCCAGTCTGTGCGTCCAAACAAAGGCGCAACCGTACATGCACGTAACCTTTTATAAAGCTATATAAAAAAAAGGATGTAGTAGTAACGCACACTTTATTGAGGTACAGTATTACATCGCCATTCACCATCTGTGGCTATGCAGTCTCATCTATATATACCTTATCTATCCATTGTCATGCTTGCAAGTCCACAGTCATTCATAAATATCTGTTTTCACTATGCACTATGCACTTTTTAAATTTTTTGTTTGTTAATATAAATGATTGGCACATATTATCAGTATTACATGATGGAAATTTTAGATATTTTTAAAAAAATTTTAGTGATATTATTCACCAAATGTAAAGTTTTATGAATGTCAAAGATAACTTGTAATGCTGATTATGTTTTTAAGTCAGCCATTCATTGTCTACACAATAAAAATGGTGTACATACTGTTACTTAGCCATCATTAATGGATTCTGATATGTACTTGTATGCTTTTATTTTAAACCGTATAGCAGATTATTTAACCTCTTTTAATTGTGGTTTGCATTGCTTTTCAACATGTTAATGTATGCGTTTATGTTTGTAAATTATTAATTTACATATATTTTTTTAAGTAAAATCATCATCTTATGGTACTAAAGGTTATATTTCTCTTGTTTGGACTATAGACATTTTTAATTGACACGTAACAAGGAAAATACTTGATCTAGTATTTAAACATCCTCCTTCACCCTGGGTTCCAACACCGCCAGTTGTTGCTCGGAAGTGCTGTTAGCACAGTGAACACTTGCTCCTGTGTTACGGGGTTCAGTAATGTCAGCTGTTCCCCTGCTGTGTGAACGGCAAAAAGTCCTGCTGCCTCCACCATGTTCTCATCTCATCCCTGGGCTACAACACTGCCAGTTGTTGCTCGGAAGTGCTGTTAGCACAGTGAACACTTGCTCCTGTGTTACTGGGGTTCAGTAATGTCAGCTGTTCCCCTGCTGTGTGAACGGCAAAAAGTCCTGCTGCCTCCACCATGTTCTCTTCTCATCCCTGGGCTACAACACCGCCAGTTGTTGCTCGGAAGTGCTGTTAGCACAGTGAACACTTGCTCCTGTGTTACTGGGGTTCAGTAATGTCAGCTGTTCCCCTGCTGTGTGAACGGCAAAAAGTCCTGCTGCCTCCACCATGTTCTCTTCTCATCCCTGGGCTACAACACCGCCAGTTGTTGCTCGGAAGTGCTGTTAGCACAGTGAACACTTGCTCCTGTGTTACTGGGGTTCAGTAATGTCAGCTGTTCCCCTGCTGTGTGAACGGCAAAAAGTCCTGCTGCCTCCACCATGTTCTCTTCTCATCCCTGGGCTACAACACCGCCAGTTGTTGCTCGGAAGTGCTGTTAGCACAGTGAACACTTGCTGCTGTGTTACTGGGGTTCAGTAATGTCAGCTGTTCCCCTGCTGTGTGAACGGCAAAAAGTCCTGCTGCCTCCACCCTGTTCTCTTCTCATCCCTGGGCTACAACACCGCCAGTTGTTGCTCGGAAGTGCTGTTAGCACAGTGAACACTTGCTCCTGTGTTACTGGGGTTCAGTAATGTCAGCTGTTCCCCTGCTGTGTGAACGGCAAAAAGTCCTGCTGCCTCCACCATGTTCTCATCTCATCCCTGGGCTACAACACCGCCAGTTGTTGCTCGGAAGTGCTGTTAGCACAGTGAACACTTGCTCCTGTGTTACTGGGGTTCAGTAATGTCAGCTGTTCCCCTGCTGTGTGAACGGCAAAAAGTCCTGCTGCCTCCACCATGTTCTCTTCTCATCCCTGGGCTACAACACCGCCAGTTGTTGCTCGGAAGTGCTGTTAGCACAGTGAACACTTGCTCCTGTGTTACTGGGGTTCAGTAATGTCAGCTGTTCCCCTGCTGTGTGAACGGCAAAAAGTCCTGCTGCCTCCACCATGTTCTCATCTCATCCCTGGGCTACAACACCGCCAGTTGTTGCTCGGAAGTGCTGTTAGCACAGTGAACACTTGCTCCTGTGTTACTGGGGTTCAGTAATGTCAGCTGTTCCCCTGCTGTGTGAACGGCAAAAAGTCCTGCTGCCTCCACCCTGTTCTCTTCTCATCCCTGGGCTACAACACGCCAGTTGTTGCTCGGAAGTGCTGTTAGCACAGTGAACACTTGCTCCTGTGTTACTGGGGTTCAGTAATGTCAGCTGTTCCCCTGCTGTGTGAACGGCAAAAAGTCCTGCTGCCTCCACCCTGTTCTCTTCTCATCCCTGGGCTACAACACCGCCAGTTGTTGCTCGGAAGAGCTGTTAGCACAGTGAACACTTGCTCCTGTGTTACTGGGGTTCAGTAATGTCAGCTGTTCCCCTGCTGTGTGAACGGCAAAAAGTCCTGCTGCCTCCACCATGTTCTCATCTCATCCCTGGGCTACAACACCGCCAGTTGTTGCTCGGAAGTGCTGTTAGCACAGTGAACACTTGCTCCTGTGTTACTGGGGTTCAGTAATGTCAGCTGTTCCCCTGCTGTGTGAACGGCAAAAAGTCCTGCTGCCTCCACCATGTTCTCTTCTCATCCCTGGCTACAACACCGCCAGTTGTTGCTCGGAAGTGCTGTTAGCACAGTGAACACTTGCTCCTGTGTTACTGGGGTTCAGTAATGTCAGCTGTTCCCCTGCTGTGTGAACGGCAAAAAGTCCTGCTGCCTCCACCATGTTCTCTTCTCATCCCTGGGCAAAACACCGCCAGTTGTTGCTCGAAGTGCTGTTAGCACAGTGAACACTTGCTCCTGTGTTACTGGGGTTCAGTAATGTCAGCTGTTCCCCTGCTGTGTGAACGGCAAAAAGTCCTGCTGCCTCCACCATGTTCTCATCTCATCCCTGGGCTACAACACCACCAGTTGTTGCTCGGAAGTGCTGTTAGCACAGTGAACACTTGCTCCTGTGTTACTGGGGTTCAGTAATGTCAGCTGTTCCCCTGCTGTGTGAACGGCAAAAAGTCCTGCTGCCTCCACCCTGTTCTCTTCTCATCCCTGGGCTACAACACCGCCAGTTGTTGCTCGGAAGTGCTGTTAGCACAGTGAACACTTGCTCCTGTGTTACTGGGGTTCAGTAATGTCAGCTGTTCCCCTGCTGTGTGAACGGCAAAAAGTCCTGCTGCCTCCACCTGTTCTCATCTCATCCCTGGGCTACAGCACCGCCAGTTGTTGCTCGGAAGTGCCATTGGCACGGGTACTCACTCCTGCCCAGACTGGTTACAGCACGCCATCTGTTTCCTGTCAGTGTAAACGTCACTTAGCCTCCAATAAGTTGTCCTGTCGTGTTGCGGTCAGGTTAGCCGACTCTATGGTGCTTGGAGTTTAGGTGCTTCCTATGTGTGCTGCGGGATATGCAAATAAAGGCTGTTTCCGTTGTGACAATAGGACAATCACCCACTGTAGTACTGTGGGATTCGGTAACTGCGGCCGGCTCGCGGCCTGTCATCTTAAATTTCCATGGGTACCTTCTGCTACCCGTCCGGGTTCCAGTACCGTCAGCTGGTTCTCCGCAGTGCCTTTGGCCTAGGTGCCTCCATCTCGGTATCCAAGTTCCAGCAACGTCTGCTGGTCCTTGGTAGTGCTTTGGAGCACAGGTACCTCCTGCTTAGTAACCGTGTCCCAGTAACGTCAGCTGGTCCTCGGTTGTGCCATTGGCTCTTTTCCTTCTGCTGCCCCTCCGGGTTCCAGCACAGTCAGCTGGTCCTCGTTACTTGCATTGGCTCTTGTACCTTCTGCTACCCGTCCGGGTTCCAGTACCGTCAGCTGGTTCTCCGCAGTGCCTTTGGCCTAGGTGCCTCCATCTCGGTATCCGAGTTCCAGCAACGTCTGCTGGTCCTTGGTAGTGCTTTGGAGCACAGGTACCTCCTGCTTAGTAACCGTGTCCCAGTAACGTCAGCTGGTCCTCGGTTGTGCCATTGGCTCTTTTCCTTCTGCTGCCCCTCCGGGTTCCAGCACAGTCAGCTGGTCCTCGTTACTTGCATTGGCTCTTGTACCTTCTGCTACCCGTCCGGGTTCCAGTACCGTCAGCTGGTTCTCCGCAGTGCCTTTGGCCTAGGTGCCTCCATCTCGGTATCCGAGTTCCAGCAACGTCTGCTGGTCCTTGGTAGTGCTTTGGAGCACAGGTACCTCCTGCTTAGTAACCGTGTCCCATTAACGTCAGCTGGTCCTCGGTTGTGCCATTGGCTCTTTTCCTTCTGCTGCCCCTCCGGGTTCCAGCACAGTCAGCTGGTCCTCGTTACTTGCATTGGCTCTTGTACCTTCTGCTACCCGTCCGGGTTCCAGTACCGTCAGCTGGTTCTCCGCAGTGCCTTTGGCCTAGGTGCCTCCATCTCGGTATCCGAGTTCCAGCAACGTCTGCTGGTCCTTGGTAGTGCTTTGGAGCACAGGTACCTCCTGCTTAGTAACCGTGTCCCAGTAACGTCAGCTGGTCCTCGGTTGTGCCATTGGCTCTTTTCCTTCTGCTGCCCCTCCGGGTTCCAGCAGTCAGCTGGTCCTCGTTACTTGCATTGGCTCTTGTACCTTCTGCTACCCGTCCGGGTTCCAGTAACGTCAACTGGTTCTCGGAAGTTAGACGACCCTAAAGACCACCCCGAAGAAGATGACGACCCCAAGGACGACGAGCATCAAGCCAACCAGCCTGAACACCATCACAAAGAAGAAATATAAGATTACCCAGAAGAAGATCACCAACAGGAAAAAGAAGGTTACGACAAACTACAAGATACAGAACAAGAGACAGAAGAACAATAAGCAGAAGATCAAAAAGCAGAAGAACATGAAGTATAAGATCAAAATGAAGAGCAAAATAAATGCTCTAAATTATAAGCAGAAGAAGACTAAGCAGTGTATGGGGGTGAGTCCGTTCCTCCTCGTGGTGCCCCTGGAAAATGCCTGCTGCTGTAGGCTAAACTGAACACAGACAAATACTGTTGTAATTTAAATCTTTTGTGACAGCAAGAACGGAAGGATGAAAAATTCATACTTTGACAGATTACAAGTACAGGAATCTCTGTCACAAATAAGAATTGATGAAGAAGATGAAGTACAATATGAAGAAGAATAATAGTTTAATAAGAAGAATATGAGTAATGTTAACAAAAAGATGAATAGCAAGAAGTTTAAGAAGAAGATAAAGAAGGTGAAGATGAAGAATAATTTGATGAAAAAGATGATGCTGCTGAAGATTATGAAGGAGAAAGTGTGTCAAAAGTTAAAAAGGTGAAGAGCATGGAAGTTGTGAAATATACATATTTGCCAAAATAGAAAAAACGTTAACAACATTGTCAATTTCTTCGTCAATCCGAACATCTTTAAAAAAAAAAATATTTATGCTATTCCATTTGATTGGGTTAAACATCTATGCCTTTAATGTCTCCTCAACCTTCCCCAATACATTCTACATTACTCTTTGTTGTTTTCCTTCATGTACAATTAACCAACAAGGCAAGAATGGTTTTTTTTTAATTCCGATATTTTGTTCCCATAGACTTACATTGGATTTCCGGTATCGGTATCGGGTATCGCCGATATTTTTTGGGTATCGGCGATACCATTCCGATTCCGATACTTTTGGATATCGGAAAGTATCGCTCAACCCTAATCATGACTCAAATGCTGCAATGTTGTAAGTGCATAATGTGGGTTGAACTTTGACAACTGCTGCAGTGCGAAGGTTATACTTCAGTGTTCTTGCCTTTTAAATAAAAGCATACAAGTAAATATAATAATCCAATGTTGATTAAGGGACGTGATGTACACCTGTAATATTGTGCAAACAATGCATGTAGGAATAGTCATCTTCAACATTACTTATATTTGTGTCATTTTAAAAAATACATATTTAATTAGAAAGTTAACAGCCCATATCATAAAGGTCCTTCATGTAAACATGATAATCGCTAACAAAAATCATGCATTACCTTGGTAAAGTCAATAGTGCATAGTCACAATAGCAAAATATATACCTGTAAGTGGTGCTGAAAGAACGACAACTGATAGAATAGGTGAATGATATCTATTTATCAGACTGAATAGCGACACCTGTACAATGTCGATATAATACTGTACCTTAACAAAACAGCTGTGTCACACCTCACACTCGTTTTTCTTGTAGCTTGTTATGTAATAGGGCACATGCGTGTATGTTTCATCATAGGTGCATGTTTACTGAGTAAAGCAGTCATGACAACGCCTTTGTGTTGTCGGTACGCTTGCGATGATGAACGATGCGCACCGTGAATGTTAGTCTGCGTCATAAGACGTACAGATGCTCCAATACCCAACGCGTCACAGCAGGAAGCCAGTCTGTGCGTCCAAACAAAGGCGCAACCATACATGCACGTAACCTTTCATAAAGCTATATAAAAAAAAGTATGTAGTAGTAACGCACACTTTATTGAGGTACAGTATTACATCGCCATTCACCATCTGTGGCTATGCAGTCTCATCTATATATACCTTATCTATCCGTTGTCATGCTTGCAAGTCCACAGTCAGGCATAAATATCTGTTTTCACTCTGCACTATGCACTTTTTAAATTTTTTGTTTGTTAATATAAATGATTGGCACATATTATCAGTATTACATGATGGAAATTTTAGATATTTTTTAAAAAATTTTAGTGATATTTTCACCAAATGTAAAGTTTTATGAATGTCAAAGATAACTTGTAATGCTGATTATGTTTTTAAGTCAGCCATTCATTGTCTACACAATAAAAATGGTGTACATACTGTTACTTATCCATCATTAATGGATTCTGATATGTACTTGTATGCTTTTATTTTAAACCGTATAGCAGATTATTTAACCTATTTTAATTGTGGTTTGCATTGCTTTTCAACATGTTAATGTATGCGTTTATGTTTGTAAATTATTAATTTACATATATTTTTTTAAGTTAAATCATCATCTTATGGTACTAAAGGTTATATTTCTCTTGTTTGGAGTATAGACATTTTTAATTGACACGTAACAAGGAAAATACTTGATATAGTATTTAAACATCCTCCTTGACCCTGGGCTCCAACACCGCCAGTTGTTGCTCGGAAGTGCTGTTAGCACAGTCAACACTTGCTCCTGTGTTACTGGGGTTCAGTAATGTCAGCTGTTCCCCTGCTGTGTGTACGGCAAAAAGTCCTGCTGCCTCCACCATGTTCTCTTCTCATCCCTGGGCTACAACACCGCCAGTTGTTGCTCGGAAGTGCTGTTAGCACAGTCTACACTTGCTCCTGTGTTACTGGGGTTCAGTAATGTCAGCTGTTCCCCTGCTGTGTGAACGGCAAAAAGTCCTGCTGCCTCCACCATGTTCTCTTCTCATCCCTGGGCTACAACACCGCCAGTTGTTGCTCGGAAGTGCTGTTAGCACAGTCTACACTTGCTCCTGTGTTACTGGGGTTCAGTAATGTCAGCTGTTCCCCTGCTGTGTGTACGGCAAAAAGTCCTGCTGCCTCCACCATGTTCTCTTCTCATCCCTGGGCTACAACACCACCAGTTGTTGCTCGGAAGTGCTGTTAGCACAGTCTACACTTGCTCCTGTGTTACTGGGGTTCAGTAATGTCAGCTGTTCCCCTGCTGTGTGAACGGCAAAAAGTCCTGCTGCCTCCACCATGTTCTCTTCTCATCCCTGGGCTACAACACCGCCAGTTGTTGCTCGGAAGTGCTGTTAGCACAGTCAACACTTGCTCCTGTGTTACTGGGGTTCAGTAATGTCAGCTGTTCCCCTGCTGTGTGTACGGCAAAAAGTCCTGCTGCCTCCACCATGTTCTCTTCTCATCCCTGGGCTACAACACCGCCAGTTGTTGCTCGGAAGTGCTGTTAGCACAGTCTACACTTGCTCCTGTGTTACTGGGGTTCAGTAATGTCAGCTGTTCCCTGCTGTGTGAACGGCAAAAAGTCCTGCTGCCTCCACCATGTTCTCTTCTCATCCCTGGGCTACAACACCGCAAGTTGTTGCTCGGAAGTGCTGTTAGCACAGTCTACACTTGCTCCTGTGTTACAGGGGTTCAGTAATGTCAGCTGTTCCCCTGCTGTGTGTACGGCAAAAAGTCCTGCTGCCTCCACCATGTTCTCTTCTCATCCCTGGGCTACAACACCGCCAGTTGTTGCTCGGAAGTGCTGTTAGCACAGTCAACACTTGCTCCTGTGTTACTGGGGTTCAGTAATGTCAGCTGTTCCCCTGCTGTGTGAACGGCAAAAAGTCCTGCTGCCTCCACCATGTTCTCTTCTCATCCCTGGGCTACAACACCGCCAGTTGTTGCTCGGAAGTGCTGTTAGCACAGTCTACACTTGCTCCTGTGTTACTGGGGTTCAGTAATGTCAGCTGTTCCCCTGCTGTGTGAACGGCAAAAAGTCCTGCTGCCTCCACCCTGTTCTCTTCTCATCCCTGGGCTACAACACCGCCAGTTGTTGCTCGGAAGTGCTGTTAGCACAGTCTACACTTGCTCCTGTGTTACTGGGGTTCAGTAATGTCAGCTGTTCCCCTGCTGTGTGAACAGCAAAAAGTCATGCTGCCTCCACCCTGTTGTCTTCTCATCCCTGGGCTTCAAACCGCCAGTTGTTGCTCGGAAGTGTCATTGGCATGGGTACTCACTCCTGCCCAGACTGGTTACAGCACGCCATCTGTTTCCTGTCAGTGTAAACGTCACTTAGCCTCCAATAAGTTGTCCTGTCGTGTTGCGGTCGGGTTAGCCGACTCTATGGTGCTTGGAGTTTAGGTGCTTCCTATGTGTGCTGCGGGATATGCAAATAAAGGCTGTTTCCGTTGTGACAATAGGACAATCACCCACTGTAGTACTGTGGGATTCGGTAACTGCGGCCGGCTCGCGGCCTGTCAACTTAAATTTCCATGGGTATCTTCTGCTACCCGTCCGGGTTCCAGTACCGTCAGCTGGTTCTCCGCAGTGCCTTTGGCCTAGGTGCCTCCATCTCGGTACTTGAGTTCCAGCAACGTCTGCTGGTCCTTGGTAGTGCTTTGGAGCACAGGTACCTCCTGCTTAGTAACCGTGTCCCAGTAACGTCAGCTGGTCCTCGGTTGTGCCATTGGCTCTTTTCCTTCTGCTGCCCCTCCGGGTTCCAGCACAGTAAGCTGGTCCTCGTTACTTGCATTGGCTCTTGTACCTTCTGCTACCCGTCCGGGTTCCAGTACCGTCAGCTGGTTCTCCGCAGTGCCTTTGGCCTAGGTGCCTCCATCTCGGTATCCGAGTTCCAGCAACGTCTGCTGGTCCTTGGTAGTGCTTTGGAGCACAGGTACCTCCTGCTTAGTAACCGTGTCCCAGTAACGTCAGCTGGTCCTCGGTTGTGCCATTGGCTCTTTTCCTTCTGCTGCCCCTCCGGGTTCCAGCACAGTCAGCTGGTCCTCGTTACTTGCATTGACTCTTGTACCTTCTGCTACATTTACAAATTGAAGATTTTTTCAATGCTTTTTTGGGTAATCACTCTGGATCTCCAACAATGAAGACGACGACCCTGATGACCACACCGAAGAAGATGACGACCACAAGGACGACGAGCATCAAGCCAACCAGCCTAAACACCATCACAAAGAAGAAATAAAAGATTACCAAACAGGACTAAGAAGGTTAAGACAAACTACAAGATACAGAACAAGAGACTTAAGAACAATAAGCAGAAGATCAAAAAGCAGAAGAACATGAAGTATAAGACCAAAATGAAGAGCAAAATATATGCTCTAAATTCTAAGCAGAAGAAGACTAAGCAGTGTATGGGGGTGAGTCCGTTCCTCCTCGTGGTGCCCCTGGAAAATGCCTGCTGCTGCAGGCTAAACTGAACACGGACAAATACTGTTGTAATTTAAATCTTTTGTGACAGCAAGAACGGAAGGATGAAAAATTCATACTTTGACAGATTACAAGTACAGGATTCTCTGTCACAAATAAGAATATGATGAAGAAGATGAAGTACAATATGAATAAGAATAATAGTTTAATAAGAAGAATATGAGTAATGTTAACAAAAAGATGAATAGCAAGAAGTTTAAGAAGGTAAAGAAGGTGAAGATGAAGAATAATTTGATGAAAAAGATGATGCTGCTGAAGATTATGAAGGAAAAAGTGTGTCAAAAGTTAAAAAGGTGAAGAGCATGGAAGTTGTGAAATATACATATTTGCCAAAATAGAAAAAACGTTAACAACATTGTCAATTTCTTCGTCAATCCGAACATCTTTAAAAAAAAAAATATTTATGCCATTCCATTTGATTGGGTTAAACATCTATGCCTTTAATGTCTCCTCAACCTTCCCCAATACATTCTACATTACTCTTTGTTGTTTTCCTTCATGTACAATTAAACAACAAGGCAAGAATGGGGTTTTTTTAATTCCGATATTTTGTTCCCATAGACTTATATTGGATTTCCAGTATCGGTATCGGGTATCGCCGATATTTTTTGGTATCGGCGATACAATTCCGATTCCGATACTTTTGGATATTGGAAAGTATCGCTCAACTCTAGTCTCCGCTGCCTTTTTGGAGAATACGTCAGCGTATGACCGATAAACCTTGGGAAGAGAATCAAGATCTATGGGTATCTCTGTTGTGGAAACCTGAACGTCCTCTCTGAGACATCTGTCTCTGCAATGATCACCCCAACCCAGTATTCTCCCAGAAGACCACTCAATATGGGGAGAGTGGTGGCGAAGCCAGGGTAATCCCAACAAAACCTCATCTATTCCCTCAGGAAGAACAAAAAGGGATATATTCTCCTGATGTGAAGGAGACATAGACAGAGGTAGAGAGACAGTCTGGTGGGTGATTTGTGAGGGCAGGATTGCTCCATTCAACAGTCTCACCGATATTGGCTCGGCGAGCGTCACCAGCGGTATGGAATGGCGAGAGGCAAAGGAGGAGGACATAAAATTCCCCTCTGCCACAGAGTCCACACAAAGCTTGGTGGGAGAGTGGATGAACCTAGAGAGATTAACCCTTTAAGGAGCACTTTCGGAGCAAAATCCCTCGCGTCTGATGACCCTGCACCCATGGTCACGGAAACATGACCTGTTGTGAATGGACTTGAAATGAGTTCTGAGCGGAGGCTCCCTCTGGTGGTTACAAGCGGTACTGGACTGTCCAGTGAAGATTGTGAGGAGTGGGAATCAGGTGTTACTGACTGGTCTTATATAAGGGAGTCGCTTTCCCATCAGGGTTGCCGGTGATCAATTGTTCTGGTCTCAATCCTTGAGTCCTGTTTCCTTTGTAGCCTGCTGTGTCGTGTCTGCATCTCCTGCTAACAGATAAGACATTTTCTTCTTTTTGTTTTTGTGCTTTATTTTTGCATTTTGTCCTGCACTTCTGTGGGGGCCTTCAGGGTCCCCTCCGGGGGCTTTTGCCCTCTCAGTTTAGTTCAGCCACTGATGTTTGTACTTTTGCTTTTTTTCCAGTTTTTTCAGTGGCTGCTGTTTTGATTTTGTTACACCAGAGAACTAATTTAGGTGGTAGAGGTCGTGTGATCTCAGGTGATTTTGAAATTAGTAGAGTTGGTGCTTTTCAGGGTTTTTTGGGATTGCAGTAAGTGCCCTTCCTATCCTTTTCTATTTAGGTAGTTTGGGCCCCAACGTTTGCTCATACTATTTTCTGTCTGTGTCGGTATTTCTTCTTGTCTAACCGCCATTACATGTTTGGGGGCTTTCTATGTTCTTTGGGGATCTGCTCCGGGGCAGATAGCTTTCCTCTTTCTATCTTTAGGTGTAGTTAGTTTCTCAGGCTGTGACGAGGCGTCTAGGACCAACGTAGGAACGCTCCACGGCTGCCTCTAGTTGTGGTGGTTAGTCAGGGTACTGCAATCTCATAGATTCCAACTGCTCTGGTGTATTGCCTTTTTTACCTGCACTCCTCAGCTACCGAAACATAACAGTATCACCGGCCTAAAAATTGAAAATTGTATGGTACTCACAGAAGGGAAAAAATATTGTGAAAGAAAAAAGGTTGTCAGAGTTGTCAGAGATATTTTTCTGTTTGTTGCATTTTTTTTTCCCTCTGTATCTCTGGGTGCTGGGGAGGATTTTTTTTTTCTCTCAATGGAGTTTGCACAGTTGCCTGGCCGTGTGGATCAGCTTGCCACTGAGGTTCGGAGTATTGCTGCCTATCTTGCTGGGTTGCCTGTTGTGGAACTAGGATTCCCATGCCAGATTTGTTTTTAGGGGATCGAGCTAAGTTTCAGAATTTCAAAAATAATTGTAAATTGTTTTTTGCCTTAAAATCTAAGTCCTCAGGGAACGCAGCGCAGCAGGTTCAAATTGTCATCTCTCTCCTGCGCGGCGATCCTCAGGATTGGGCTTTTTCCCTGACACCTGGGGATCCTGTTTTGAGTGATGTTGATGCATTTTTTCAGGCTTTGGGGTTATTGTACGATGAGCCTAATGTCACTGATCAAGCTGAAAAAGCCTTGTTGGCATTAAATCAGGGGCTTGATGACGCTGAGTTATACTGTCAGAGATTCCGTAGGTGGGCAGTCCTGACCAAGTGGAATGACGACGCTTTGGCGGCCCTTTTTCGGAAGGGTCTGTCAGATAATGTAAAGGATGTTATGGTGGGATTCTCTTTCCCCTCTGGTCTCAATGATTCTATGTCATTAGCGATTCAAATTGACAGACGTTTGCGTGAGCGGAGAAGTATGCGTAGAATGGTGTTGCCTTGTGAACCTGCTTCTGAACCCATGCAGTGTGATAGAGTGGTGTCTGGGGCACAGCGTCATGAGTTTCGAAAGCGCAATGGGTTATGTTTCTACTGTGGTGATGCAT
The DNA here is from genome assembly GCA_033576555.1 of Oophaga sylvatica. Taxonomy (NCBI): domain Eukaryota; kingdom Metazoa; phylum Chordata; class Amphibia; order Anura; family Dendrobatidae; genus Oophaga; species Oophaga sylvatica. The sequence continues at coordinate 176 of JARQOD010003257.1, read as the reverse complement.
CTCATGCTATTTCAGTCTGCCCTAAGCGGGGAAGACGTTTTGCACGCTCAGTTGTCTTGGGTAGTGTTCAGACTAAGTTTTTATTAACTGTCACTCTGATATGCTCTCTGTCCTCATTTTCTGCTCAGGCTTTCGTTGATTCTGGAGCAGCTATTAACCTGATGGATTATGATTTT
>JARQOD010003256.1:0-67130 GCA_033576555.1 Oophaga sylvatica | reverse complement strand
ATTAGGTTACCGGCAAGGGATAGAGGGATTAACAGGACTGACGGAGCAGGAGGTTTACACAGGACGACAGGGCATGAGGGGTTCACGGATGATGAGGCAAAAGAGGCTTACACAGGACTGCAGATAGAAGGGTTACACAGGACTGATGAGCATTAGATTACATTGCACTGCGATAGAAGGATTACACAGGACTGACCGGGCAGGAGGTGTTACACAGCACTGCTGGCTGACCTTAATGACAGCAGTAATAATCCACTGTGCTCTTCTCTCCACAGTTCTGTGCCCCCCGATGTGAGTAAGTACTCCTGTCCTGTGTAGTGGGCGCCACGTTTCATGTATGCAGGGGTGTGCACTAGAGGGGTCACATAACAGCTGGCCCCCCTGTGGGCCTCATATACAATCACTAGTCTTGTCCTTCACCAGCGCCTACAGCAATGCTGCCACTCTGCGGAAGGAGATAAGCGGGGGCGGGGCCAACATCCTGTACTTTCTCGCAGCTTTGGATGTGACTGGAGAAGATACAATAAAGGATGACTGAAGATCTCAGGGGCATAAATATCTGGCCATAGAAGTATGAGTAAACAACGCCCATTCTCTGAACACATGACTCGCATGTGACTGTACAGAACTCATCCATCATCAATCACAATAGGCTGACAGCGAGCTGCGAGCCCCCTACAGCTAGTTCCCTCATCCACACCACACTTCTTGCTGCCACAACTCGCTGTTTTTGATCGGCCACGAAATGCCTACACTGGTCACACAATAGCACACACCACCCCGCTTTCTCAAGCACCTTATAGGCCTCTGCCTGCACTCTGCAAAAAACACAGGATTAACACAACCAGACGGTACTGTCCCTCATGAGTATTGTGGGATTTTATACGTTCTCTTCTTCAGTATTGGTGGGTATGCTTATTCTTTCCCTCTTCAGGGTTGTGGGTTATGCCTATTCTTTCCCTCTGCAGAGTTTGCGGGTATGTTTATACTTTCCCTCTTCAGTGTTGTGGGTACATTTATACTTTCCCTCTTCAGTATTGTGGGTACATTTATACTTTCCCTCTTCAGTATTGTGGGTATGTTTTATTTCCCTCTTCAGTGTTGTGGGTGTCTTTATACTTTCTCTCTTCAGTATTGTGGTACATTTATACTTTCCCTCTTCAGTGTTGTGGGTACATTTATTTACTGTTCCCTCTTCAGTATTGTGGTTTGTTTATATTTCCCCTCTTCAGTGTTGTGGGTTGTCTTTATACTTTCCCTCTTCATTTGTGTTGTGGGTGTCATTATACATTCCTCTTCAGTGTTGTGGGTATGTTATTCTTTCCCTCTTCAGGGTTTGGTGGGTATCTTTATTCTTTCCCTCTTCAGTGTTGTGGGTACGTTTTATACTTTCCCTCTTCAGTGTTGTGGGTGTCTTTATACTTTCCTCTTCAGTGTTGTGGGTGTCTTTTACATTTCCCTCTTCAGTGTTGTGAGTATGCTTATTCTTTCCCTCTTCAAGGTTGTGGTATGCTTATTCTTTCCCTCTTCAGTGTTGTGGGTACGTTTATACTTTCCCTCTTCAGTGTTGTGGGTACATTTATACTTTCCCTCTTCAGTGTTTGGGTTTGTCTTTTACTTTCCCTCTTCAGTGTTGTGGGTATGCTTTTTCTTTCCCCCTTCAGAGTTGTGGGTATGCTTTATTCTTTCCCCCTTCAGAGTTGTAGGTATGTTATTCTCTCCCCATTCAGAGTTGTGGGTATGCTTTATTCTTTCCCTCTTCATGTTGTGGGTTGTTTTATACTTTCCCTCTTCAGTATTGTGGGTATGTTTATTTCTTTCCCTCTTCAGTGTTGTGGGTGTGTTTATATTTCCCCTCTTCAGTGTTGTGGGTGTCTTTATACTTTCCCTCTTCAGTGTTGTGGGGTCTTTATACTTTCCCTCTTCGTGTTGTGGGTGTCATTATACTTCCCTCTTCAGTGTTGTGAGTATGCTTATTCTTTCCCTCTTCAGGGTTGTGGTATGCTTATTCTTTCCCTCTTCAGTGTTGTGGGTACGTTTATCTTTCCCTCTTCAGTATTGTGGGTACGTTTATACTTTCCCTCTTCAGTGTTGTGGGTACATTTATACTTTCCCTCTTCAGTGTTGTGGGTGTCTTTATACTTTCCTTTCTGTATTGTGGGTACATTTTTACTTTCCTCTTCAGTGTTGTGGGTATGCTTATTCTTTCCCCCTTCAGAGTTGTGGGTATGCTTATTCTTTCCCCCTTCAGAGTTGTAGGTATGCTTATTCTCTCTCCCTTCAGAGTTGGGGTATGCTTATTCTTTCCTCTTCAGAGTTGTGGGTATGTTTATACTTTTCCCTCTTTAAATTTGTGGGTATATTAGGGATGAGGGAGCACTAAAATTTTTGGATGCTTGTTACTTGAACCAAGCATTTCTTAATACTCTCATTCTCATTTTGAGTAAAAAGTATAAATCGAAGTCAAGGGGAATTCCAAGCTTTTTTTCTAGCATCAAGGAAGATTGTGGACTATATCCACGCTGCCAGACAATTTAGGATGCAAAATATGGTTGAAAGATAATGGTGGTTTATTCAACGCGTTTCAAAGTTCTATATGACCTCTTCTTCAGGAAATAACCAATGTATTTGTGGTATACGTTAAGAAAGTGGCCGGGCGGTGTGCCCCCGGAAGAAGAAAGCAGCAAAATGGTGCCCGTCGGGCGTGAGGAAAGCCCCCGCCCAGTCACCTGAGCCCTATACCACCCCCGGGCATAGCACAGCTTATCACACGGTCCACCCTGGCACTGCTACCCCGGTAATGAATACCTGTGCCTGAGCTATTATATGCCGTGGGCCGCATATATGGCTTCACAATAACGTGGTGCTTTTGTTATGTTTTGGTAGTGAGGAGAATAAGCAAAAACGGCAATACACCAGAGAGGCTGGAACCTATTGGATTGCAGTAACCTGAACTAACCACACAACTAGAGGTAGCCGTGGGATCGTTCCTACGTTGATCCTAGACACCTCAATATACAAAAAAAGGTTGCACTCTATCGTGCCAAAGCAAGTCAATGTGAAATATGAAACATGAATAGCAATATGGCTTTTGAATATTAGAAAAAAATGAATGAGACGCTTTGCACAAAATTGGCCAAATAATGCCTGCCCATACACCAACGTCAAGGTGGTCTCAGAAGTATAGGTCCCTGCCTATGTGAACATACCTCTATTAGGCTGATATCTGAATTCCTGGGTGAATGTGGACACCTCTGTCAGTAAAGCTTGCCTTTTCTGGGTGAGCAGGAACCTGCTATAATTAAAATCACCACATGGTGATGGGCGGAGTGCTCGGTCAGTAAGCTAACATGAAGTAAAAGAAAACTGACTGGCACATCCAAACCAGTGTGAATTAGGTGCAAACCAGGAGCAGCACCTCCATAGACAATATACAAAAAAAAGTTACCAAGGGAACAAATAGTCATGGACTTATCCCAGCCGGAGTGACTGCTGACGACGAGTGGAAGCTGGTCCATATCTCCCCAGATCCATACGAGGCCTGTGAGGGAGCGCTGTTATGTTTAGGCAGCTGAGGAGAAAAAGCAAAAACGGCAATACACCAGGAGAGCTGGAACTATTGGATTGCAGTAACCTGAACTAAACCACAAACTAGAGGTAGCCGTGGAGCGTTCCTACGTTGATCCTAGACACCTCGTCACAACTGAGAGATAACTACACCTAAAGGCAGAAAGATGAAAGTTATCTGCCCCGGAGCAGATTCCCAAAGAAATAGGAAGCCCCAAACATGTAATGGCGGTTAGACAAGAAGAAAGCACAGACACAGACAGAAAATAGAATGAGCAACGCTGGGGCCCAATCTGTCAGACAGAAAAGTACAGGAAAGGATACTCACTGCAATCCAAAAAAAACCCTAAAAAATACAGCTCTTCTGATTGCAAAAACACCTGAGATCCACGATCTCCACCACCTAAATCAGATCTCTGGTGTAACAAAACTAAGCCGCAGCCACTGAAAAAGCAGGAAATAGCAAATGAACAAACAAACAGTGGCTACAGATAAAACTGAGAGGAGCACAGGCCCCCAGAGGGGACCTGGCTGACCTCCACAGAAGTGCAGGGAAACAATGAAAAAAGCAAGCACAAAAAATAAAAGCAGGAAAATATCTTATCTGATAGCAGAAAGATGCAGGCAAGGACTCAGCAAACTGAATGAACCAGGAACCACAATTGAGACAAGAACAATTGATCACCGGCAACCATCATGGGAGGGAACCTCCCTTATATCAGACAGTCCGTGATCCCAGATTGCCATTCCTCGCTGAAAGGTTCAGTACTGTCTGTAACCACCAGAGGGAGCCTTTGCTCAGAAACCATCTCTAGCATATTCATAACAGCTTTCCCTCCCCTTTGTGGAGGTTTTTTGCCCTGTCCTTTTAGCAATATTTTACATTTTATTCTTTATCAATAAATAAAAATGTATTTTAATTTGATATTTTGGAGTTGGAATCACTTTTTTGTCTGGTGGATACAACCACAACAGACCTTTTGGATACATGGTTCTCTTTGAGTCTGATCACATGCTCGCTCCTCCTGCAGTGGGTGACATCTTGTGTTATAGACGGTTTTATAGACAACTTTTTTATATGGAACCTGAGGGTGCGCTATCTTGTGTTATCAATTGAACAACAATTTTGAGGATTGGAATTTTCATTTTGCTTTTCCACACGTGAAACTCAGTTTTTAGATTTGACAATCTATGAGGATGTGCCAAAGCGTGTTCACACTTCACCTTCTTTAAGAATTGGACATGATCCCAAGTGGATCATGTGATGAACGGGCACACAGTCCGCCACACGGTAGCCCGGGGGTCACGGCTTGTGATCCCACCGCTCCCACCAATATGTGATGAACGGGCACACAGTCCGCCACACGGTAGCCCGGGGGTCACGGGCTTGTGATCCCCCGCTGCCCCCCAACATGTGATGGAACGTGCACACCACGACGGCTGCTGCCTTTCCGCCCAGTAAATGCAGGGATTTTATAAATCCCACTTCCCTTAGGAACTTGAGCTCTCTGGCGCCCCCTTCCCCTCAGGTCAGTCAGGGAACTGCACCTGGATAATTGGTGCCAGAGGGTCACTTGGATGTGTGCTGGCTATTGGGCACGCGCAGTGAGGGAATTTAATTACCCCTGGCTGCAGCCGGCAGTCCCTTATAAACCCCGCTGCGTCACTGCCAGCGTCAACCCAATAGTTAACCTTTACACCCCTTTCCTTTAGCTGCCACCAGCTCGGGTTTGACTTAATCACAATTATAAAGGGAGGGTCCGTAGCAAACCCCAAAAAAAGTGCGTAGTACGTAGGCACGTGAAAATTTCGTTTATAGGCAGGAGAATCAAACTAAAAAAATTTATGGTTTATTCCTTAAAAACAGGCAATGTTATATAATAAAAAGATGTAAAAACTGGACAATATGTTATGTACAGATGCAGTTATAAAATAAAATGGGTTTAAGAATGAAAGATAACTCCTGGTTGTTAGTCATTTACAGCAAGCCAGGCTGGGGGAAGGAGCCACACGTCATAGTTATTGGTAGTCTCTTACTCGCAATCCCCAGAAAGAATCCTCCCTAAGGACTTCACTGTAAGACTTTGCATGTCAGCTTCTGACCTCAAAAAAAGGGGGCTGGTCCCTCTGGCCACCCCCCTGGCTGCAAGCTATGGTTTGAGCTCTGCGTATCAAAAGGGTTTTAAAACTCGTCCTGTGAACCTACAGAATAACGGCAGACCTATCAATGATCTCACTCTAGATGACGGTTCCAATGGCCCACACTTGGGTGGGCTAGTTCATGGGGCACCCGAGAATTCCATTTCTCGGGTTCTGTTGGAGTTACGGGTTTACCAGTACCACGGGAACAATGCCCGTCGGCGCATGGTTCACACAGTAACTTTCGTGTTTCTAGCGAATGCTCCCACCGTGTTATTAACCAAAAAAGAATGAATACTCCAACATGGCTGCTATAGGAAGAAAGCACGTGTTCGGACAATGCAGGACCCCTGCGGTGAAGCGGGAAAACTTCCAGCACTGGCAGCTCACATTACACTGCCTGAGTGCAGGTGACAGGGGGGGGAAGGGAAGCGTGAGCTGCAGAGAAAAGGAGGGAGGGGTGTTTGCCCTGTGCTTGCAAACGGTGGGGGGTTGTAGTACTATGGGGAGAGTTCTGGAAACAGCACCAGAAATGAAGCTTGCAATATCATCACACCTCCCCCTTTAGAGGGCGCTACGGAGGCATGACCTCTCGGTAATCCGACATGCGCACCTCGCGGGTTTGCCACGTCGTGGATAACCCATTGGCCATGGCTTGGGCTAGCATGTCTAGGAGGGGATCTCTTTCCCGTCCTCGGGCAGATTGCAGACCGGTAGGACGCAGGCTTCACGTTCGTGAGGGCCTTCATCATGTTGAGTGAAAGGCCTTGCGCTACCCCGAGGTGTGGTCAAGCGTGACCGTTAGGTGGCTGGGTTGAGCTGTTGGTGCACGACGTACGGGCCTTCCAGGCTGCCTGAAGCTTATCCTTTGGTCGGGGACCAGCACCCACACCTTTTGACCCACCTGGTAGGTCCGCTCCCGGGCGTTCTGGTCGTACCAGTGCTTCTGGTCAGCCGGCCTGCATCATGTTGTCATGCACACTGCGTCAAGGTCTGCATCTTGTCGCGGAAGCGATGACTTAATCCACGATGGACACTTCGTGGGGTTTGGCTCATCTTCCCAGGATTTCTTATCAACCCAAGGGGGTCCCCGGATCGCCTACCATACAGGAGCTCGAAGGGGGAGAACCCGTTGAGGCCTGCGGGACTTCTTGTAGGCAAATAGCAGGTGTGGGGGGGGCCCGCTCCCAATACGGTCCCGGGTCTCAACCAGCATGCGGAGCATCTGTTTGAGGGTACCGTTAAAGCGCCCCACACAAACCTTGGTTGTGGGTGATACGCACTCGATACCTTACGGTCCCCTGCATTTTGCTGCAGAGAGCCTTATTAGGCGAGAAATAAATTGAGCCCCTTTGTCGGTAAGCATTCCCTGGGAAATCCTACCGTGAAAAGATGGTCACCAGTGCTCCGCCACCTTATCGCCCTGTTGAGGACAAAAGTATGCCCCGGGTACGGGGTAGCGTAGTCTCCACGTAAGGATGTATTGCTTTCCAGAGCTGTGGGGCGGCCAGGGGGCCCAATGTCCACGCGATCCTTGGAAAGGCTCCTCTATCACTGGCAAGGGATCAGGGGAGCCTTAAGAGCAGGCCCCGCCTTCCCCATCTTTGACAGGTGATACAGGAGCGGCAGTAGTTAGTCTCATCTGTCCCATCTTGGGCCAATAGACGTGTTGAGAAGCCGTTGCCTTAGTTTTGCTGATCCCAAGTGTCCAGCGAGTGGAATCTCATGGGCAATCCTCAACAACTCACCTCGGAAATGGTGCGGGACGACAGCTGTTTCCCTCTCAACCACTCCTTTTGGGAATCTCGGGTACTGTCTCCGGTAAACCTTCCTGTTCCAGAACACCCTCTCCTTATCAGTCACGGAGGTGGGCGTCTCGGCGAGGTGCCTCAAGTTCTCAGGCTCGCATCTGAGTGCAGAGCGGCCTGGAACTCCTGGCTGGAGGCGCCAGAGTGACGTCAGGGTTCCTTCCTCACTGGGACCCTTGGGACCGGCTCTGGGTCCACCTTGGTTTCAGTCTCTCCTGTAGCGGAGGAGGGTCCGATGGCAGGGCGCTACCTGCGATCCGGGCACTCTGACTGGGGGTGACAGCAGCTACATATGCAGTCTCCCCGGGGATTTCTATAGACCCATCAGCTGCGCTGCTATGGGCTCTACCTCCCCATCCACCCCAAACACTTCAGGAGCAGTGCTATTATGGGCAGTTACCTTCCTCGGTGGCACTGGTCAGTGTCATGGCGTCTCCCTTCCTCCGGTTCCCATGCACCTCCCCATTCCTTGAGCACTGTCGCTTGCTCTGCTAGGGGTTCTCAGCCGTTCACTCCGCAGAGCGACGGGATGAACGCTCCTGTACTGTGGACACATCTACCACTTCAGAGAAAGGGTTAAAGATTCAGATGGCACAGATACATCATATCAACATCAGTCCTAGGGAAAGAAAGGTTATCAGTTGCATATCACTTCGCAAAGATTAGCAGGTAATACAATCAGTTTCCCATCATCATCAAACATCAACATCATGGTTAACGTTAAAACCTTATCATCAGATTGGGAAGGGGTGTCAGGGACATAGTCGCCACCATCCTCCCCGATCAGTCCCCAATAAAACATCAGTGGGCAGGTTTTCGGACACCCCACTTCCTTCCCCCCGCTCCCGGTACCCCAGTCAATGAAAACTCGGGCTATCGGCAAGGGGTAGTGGACCCCCCAACCCTGTGACAGTTAAGGTTTTCCCCGGAATCAACTCTTCAGGGGCGCCAGTTCGGGTCGGATGAGGGTTCGTTCAGCCCGGTGTCCTTGAGGCCTGTAGCAAGACGGGCCCCCACGCGGACGGGCTGCACGTTGTCATCAACCCTCCCACCACACCACCCACCAAAAGAACAGAGGCGTTGGGCCGGAGGCCTTGGCTGGGGGTTCTTCTGCCTCTCCGGGACAGGTGGCGCTGATGTGACCAGTCCTTTTACAGGAGAAACACTGGCGGGGGTCTGATGTAGGCCTGGCGCTGGCAAAGGGGATAGTGCCTCCAGAGGGGACGACTGGCAGGGGCACTGGGGTTGGTTGCAGGCTTTACCCCCTCCCCAGCGGGTGGTGACGGTTTTTCCGCACCCCGGGTTTCCGGTTGGCCTCATAGCTGTCGGCGATCCGGGCTGTTGTGACCGCGTCCTCTGGTTCTCTGGTCCAGGATGAACTGTCGGCCCTCAGCTGGGCACAGATGCAGGAACTGGTCTTTGATCATCAGGTCTTTCAGTCCGCATTGGTGTCAACTGACAGTCCCTGGATCCACTGGTCAAAGTGGTTCCTGAGTCCTTGCACCACATGCTATAACTGTCGTGTGGGCCACGTTGGAGGCTCCGGAACTTCTTTCGGTATACTCAGGGGTTAGCTGGTACTTGGCAATCAGGGCCTGCTTGATGGCCTCATAGTCACTGTCTTGATCTGGCGCGAGGGAGCGAACGCCTCCAAAGCTTTGCCCTTTAGCCCGGGGGTCAAGTGCCTGGCCCATTGGTCGGCAGGCAGCCGGTACTGTCTGCAGACTTTCTCAAAGGCCCGCAGAAAAGTGTCCAAGTCTCCGTCCCTTTCCAGCACGGGAAAGTGCTCCGGCCGGGGCTTGGGACTCTGAGTGCTGCTGTGCACACTGCTCTGAGCTGTGGGAGGGCATTGCCCCTCGCTGAACCATCTCCAGCTCATGGGCTCTCTGCGCTTGGGCTTCCCGCTCGGCTCGGGCTCTCTCAGCCTCCCGCTCGGCTCTCTCAGCCTCTCGTGGGCTTGGCGCTCGGCTCGGGCCTCCTGCTGGTATTGCTGAATCAGCTTTCAGGCGCTCCCCCGGTCGCGGTGGGGAGTTCCTCAGGGCCGCCTGCAGGTAAGGGTCCATCCCGCCCTGGTTGTAAGACTGCAGGGTTTGGGCCTCTGCTGCCGCCCCACCTTGGCTTGGGCGGTTCTGTGCCCCCCTCGCTCTCAGCGTGGTCCCGTGGCATCAGCCTTGATCAGTTGAGCTTTGGTTTGGCCCCTGGGGTCAAGGCCTCGGGAAATGCATATTCCAGCAAGAGTGTCCCTTTTCTGCAGTTTGTACCAATTGCTCCCATTGTAGCCATGTTTGCCAATAAAAGATAGGATAGAAAAAAAAAGGAAGGGAGGGGTAACCGCAAGTACACACAATTGTCTCAGGATAATAAACACTGAGTCTGTTCTCCAAAACTTTAGTTGCTGGGTCGCTGAAAACCGTGCAAGTTTTTAGTGAATGGAATGATTGCTCAAACCCGATCACTAATGCTCTATAATCCCACCGCTTGCCCCAATATGTGATGAACGGGCACACAGTCCGCCACACGGTAGCCCGGGGGTCACGGCTTGTGATCCCACCGCTGCCACCAATATGTGATGAACGGGACACAGTCCGCCACACGGTAGCCCGGGGGTCACGGCTTGTGATCCCACCGCTGCCACCACATGTGATGGAACGTGCAAAAACACGACGGCTGCTGCCGTCCGACCCAGTTTAAACTGCAGGGATTTATAACTATCCCACTTCCACTTAGGAACTTGCAGCTCTCTGGCGCCCCCTTACCTCAGGTCAGTCAGGGAACTGCACCTAGGAAAATTTGGTCGCCAGACGGGTCACTTGGATGTGTGCTGGCTATTGGGCACGCTGCAGTGAGGGAATTATAATTACTCCTGGCTGCAGCCAGGCAGTACCCTTATAAACCCCGCTGCGTCATGCCAGCGTCACCCAATAGATTAACACTTTACACCCCTTTCCTTTAGCTGCCACCAGCTACGGGTTTGACTTAATACACAATTTATCAAGAGGGTCCGTAGCAACCCCAAAACAGTAGCGTAGTACGTCAGGCACGTGAAAATTTGTTTATAGAGCAGGAGAATCAAACTAATAAATTTTAGGTTTATTCCTTAAAAACAGGCAATGCTTATATAATATAAAAAGATGTAACAAACTGAGACAATATCGTTATGTACAGATGCAGTTATAAAATAAAATGGGATTAAGAATGAAAGATAACTCACATGGTTGTTAGATCATTACAGGCAAGCCAGGCTGGGGGGAAGGAGCCACACGTCATAGTTCATTGGTAGATCTCTTACTCAGCACATCCCACCAGAAAGAATCCTCCTAAGGAACTTCATGTAAGACTTATGCATGTCAGCTTCTGACCTCACAAAAAGGGCTGGTCCTCTGGCCACCTCCCCTGGCTGCAAGCTATGGTTTGAGCTCTGCGATATCATAAGGTTCATAACTCGTCCTGTGAACCTATCAGAATAACGGCAGACCTATCAATGATCTCACTCTAGAATGACGGTTCCAATGAGCCCACACTTGGGTGGGCTAGTTCATGGGGCACCCGAGAATTCCATTTCTCGGGTTCTGTTGGAGTTACGGGTTTACCAGTACCACGGGAACAATGCCCGTCGGCGCATGGTTCAACACAGTAACTTTCGTGTTTCTAGCGAATGCTCCCACCGTGTTATTAACCAAAAAAGAATGAATACTCCAACATGGCTGCTATAGGAAGAAAGCACGTGTTCGGACAATGCAGGACCCCTGCGGTGAAGCGGGAAAACTTCCAGCACTGGCAGCTCACATTACACTGCCTGAGTGCAGGCTGACAGGGGGGGAAGGGAAGCGTGAGCTGCAGAGAAAAGGAGGGAGGGGTAGTTTGCCCTGTGCTTGCAAACGGTGGGGGGTTGTAGTACTATGGGGAAGAGTTCTGGAAACAGCACCGGAAATGAAGCTTGCAATATCATCACAGATCACAAATATCCCATACGGCCGACATAGAACATTCTTGGTCATCTGTGGAGTAGATGTCACCACTGTTGGTTGGTGGCTTTTCAGTGGCTGACAGGTCTGGTCGTGGTGGTAGCAACTCATACACCATTGGCCCTTTTGATCGGCTAGTGGGAAAATGCACACACTGGTACACACACCAAACTCTCCCAAGCATCTGACCGGTGCACTGCCTGCATTGGGTGACATATTAGTAAACGCGCCAAACTCTTCCAAGCTCCTGACCGCTACAAGGCCAGCACTCTGCCATACACATTATCACATGGCTCTATTTCCCCTCAAAAAAGTTGTGGCTATATTTACAGCAAACTTATTACATTTTGGATTTAATACTAAAAGGACACAAGTGACAAAATAATACAAAAATGAAAGTGATACAGTGCCTTGAAAAAGTCTTCATACCCGTGAATTTTCCACATTTTTTCACATTACAGCCACAAACTTCATAGAATCATAGAATGGTAGAGTTGGAAGGGACCTCCTGGGCCATCTGGTCCAACCCCTGCTCAAAGCAGGATTCACTAAATCATCCTAGACAGATATCGGTCCAGCCTCTGTTTGAAGACTTCCATTGAAGGAGAACTCACCATCTCTCGTGGCCTCCTGTTCCACTCATTGATCACCCTCACTGTCAGAAAGTTTTTTCTAATATCTAATCTGTGTCTCCTCCCATTCAGTTTCATCCCATTGCTTCTAGTCTTTCCTTGTGCAAATGAGAATAAAGATGATCCTTCTGCAATGTGACAGCCAATGAGATATTTGTAGACAGCTATTAAGTCTCCTCTCAGTCTTCTTTTTTGCAAGCTAAACATTCCCAAATCCTGTAACTATTCCTCATAGGACATGGTTTGCAGACCGGTCACCATTCTGGTGGCTCTTCTCTGAACTTGCTCCAGTTTGTTGATAGTCTTTTTTAAAATGTCGGGGCCCAAAACTGGACACAGTATTCAAGATGAGGTCTGACCAAAGAGGAGTAGAGGGCAATAATGACCTCACGTGATCTAGATTGTATGCTTCTGTTGATACATCCTAGAATTGCATTTGCCTTTTTTGCTGCTGCATCACACTGTTGACTCATGTTCAGTCTGTGATCAATTAGTATACCCAAGTCTTTTTCACATGTGCTGTTACTTAGCCCTATTCCTCCCATTTTGTATATGCTTTTTTCATTTTTATTGCCCAGATGTAGTACTTTGCATTTTTCCCTGTTAAAAACCATTCTGTTAGTTGCTGCCCACTGCTCCAGTTTATTTATATCTTTTTGAATCCTCTCTCTCTCTTCTCTAGTATTAGCTATCCCTCCTAGCTTTGTGCCATCAGCAAATTTGATCAGTTTACCCTCAATTTCTTCATCTAAATCATTGATAAAGATGTTGAACAATACAGGGCCCAAAACAGAGCCTTGTGGTACCCCACTTGAGACATTCTTCCAACTGGATGTGCAGCCATTTACGACCACTCTTTGGGTCCGATCACTAAGCCAGTTATGAATCCACCTAACAGTTGCCTTGTCCATTCCATACTTAGTCATTTTTTCAATAAGGAGTGTGTGAGATACTTTGTCAAATGCTTTGCTGAAGTCAAGATATACTATATCTACAGCATTTCCCTGATCCACCCAGTCAGTGATTCTGTCATAGAAGGAAATTAAGTTAGTCTGACATGACTTATTAGTTACAAACCCATGCTGACTCTGTTTAATCACTTCATTCTTATCCAGGTACTTACATACATGTTCTTTAAAAATTCTTTCCTGGTATAGAAGTCAGACTCACCGGCCTGTAGTTCCCTGGGTCCACCTTCTTCCCCTTTTTGAAGATAGGAACAACATTTTCTCTTCTCCAATCTTCTGGGACTTCTCCTGTTCTCCAAGAATTTTCAAAGATTATGGACAGTGGTTCAAGAATTTCTTCTGCTATCTCCTTCAGTACTCTGGGGTGTAATTCATCTGGACCTGGAGACTTGAATTCATTTAGGTTAGCTAAGTGTTTCCTCACTATTTTTCTGTTTATCGATATCCTGGATTCTTCTATTCCTTTAATAGGACAGTGAAGATCAGTTGATGTTACATTTCCTTTCTAAGAGAAAACAGATGCAAAATAGGAATTTAAAAGTTCAGCCTTCTCAACATCCTGACTTACCATTTCATCATTTTCATCCTTTAAAAATCCTATAGCATCTTTGACTTTTCTTTTACTTTTGACGTATCCCCAAAATCCTTTTTTGTTGCTTTTGACATCTCTTGCAAGCCTTAATTCATTGTCAGCTTTAGATAATCTGATTTGTGCCCTGTAGGTTCTGCAGACGGCATTATATTCTTCTTTAGATATGCCTCCCTCTTTCCATTTGATAAACATTTCTTTCTTCCTTTTTAGCATGTGTTTAAGTTCTGTGTTCATCCATCCTGGTTTCCTTAAATGCTTCTTATTCTTCCCTCTTTTCGGAATTGTTAACGATTGTGCTTTGAGAATCTCATTTTTCAAGATTTCCCATCCTTCCTGGACATTTTTGTCCTTAAGGATATCCAGCCATTGGATCCCTCCAATTCTCCTTCTGAGTCCCTTAAAATCTGCCTTTCTGAAATCTAACCTTGACGTCTGAGTCTTCACAGGTCTTCCTCCTCTTGTTATCCAAAATTCTAAAATAGCATGGTCACTACCTCCTAGGGTCCTAACCACTCTTACTTCCTCAACCATTTCCTCCCTGGTTATAAGGATTAGATTCAAGGTAGCAGATCCCCTTGTTTTCTCCACTACCTTTTGGAAGATAAAGTTGTCAGCAAGAGAGGATAAGAATTTCCTTGACCTGTTAGTTTTGCCTGAGAGAGATTCCCAACAAATTTCTGGATAGTTGAAATCTCCCATGACCACTATGTCATACTTTTTGGAGAACTTGGCCATTTGATGCATAAAGAGTTCATCCATATCTTCAGCTTGCATAGGTGGCCTGTAGTAAATGCCTACAATGGTGTCCTTTCCATTGTTCTGTCCTTGTATTCTTACCCAAACAGTTTCCACAGAACTCCCAGTCTCTGAAGCTTGGATCTCTGTGCAGATAATCGCTTTTCTAACATACAATGCGACACCTCCTCCTCGTTTATCAAGTCTGTTTCTTGCAAATAAGTTGTATCCTTCTAGCCTTGTATTCCAATCATGTGTATCGTCCCACCAAGTTTCAGTGATTCCAATGACATCATACTTCTCCTGCGTTAGTAGTTCCAATTCTCCTTGTTTGTTGCCCATGCTTTGTGCATTCGTATAGAAACATTTTAGTTTGTGATTGGTTTCTCTTCCTCCAATATTTTTATTATGTAGATTTTTTTGTCTTTGTTCTTCCCCTTCACTTCTAATAGCAGAATTCTCAATAGCATTTGTCAGGTGTATGGATTTTTCTGGCCTTTTGCGTCCCTTCCCACATTGTTCTAGTGCAAAGCTCTCCTGATGAGTGTAGCAAGGCGACTTCCAAATACGTTTTCCAGTCTTCATAAGGTGCACCCCATCTCTAGCAAGTAGTAACAGATCAGCCTCTCCTTCTTCAGGCAGGCTACAGACAGGCAACACACAGGCCTCCCTGTCATGATGAGCCGTCAGCATATTTACATGGAATACTTTCTGACGCTTTGCATGCTCATCTAGGGTCACCACATAGTTAACATCATTTAGCCACTTGTGTACAGTGTATGGTCCCTCCCATGTGGCCTGTAATTTATTCTGTAACATAGGGACTGTGATGAGTGCTGTGCTGGAATTGCTGTCCTCATCTCTTTTTTTTTTTGTACTGCTGAAAGCCCTCCTTCTCTCTGCAGCTCTCATACTTCTCCTTTCCCCCCCTGTCAGCCTGCACTCAGGCAGTGTAATGTGAGCTGCCAGTGCTGGAAGTTTTCCCGCTTCACCGCAGGGGTCCTGCATTGTCCGAACACGTGCTTTCTTCCTATAGCAGCCATGTTGGAGTATTCATTCTTTTTTGGTTAATAACACGGTGGGAGCATTCGCTAGAAACACGAACGTCACTGTGTTGAACCATGCGCCGACGGGCATCGTTCCCGTGGTACCGGTGAACCCGTAACTCCAACAGAGCCCGAGAAATGGAATTCTCGGGTACCCCATGAGCTATGTCACCCAAGTTTGGGTTCATTTGAACCATTATTTTAAAGCAAGACCATTGATAGGTCTGCCGTTATTCTGCTAGGTTCACAGAACGAGTTATGAACCTTATGATATTGCAGAGCTCAGACCATAGCTTGCAGCCAGGGGAGGTGGCCAGAGGACCAGCCCTTTTTGTGAGGTCAGAAGCTGACATGCATAAGTCTTACAGTGAAGTTCCTGAGTAGGGATTTTTTCTGGTGGGATGTGCTGAGTAAGAGATCTACCAATGAACTATGACGTGTGGCTCCTTCCCCAGCCTGGCTTGCCTGTATATGATCTAACAACCATGTGAGTGATTTTCATTCTTAATCCTATTTTATTTTATAACTGCATCTGTACATAACGATATTGTCTCAGTTTGTTACATCTTTTTATATTATATAAGCATTGCCTGTTTTTAAGGAATAAATCTATAAATTTATTAGTTTGTTTCTCCTGCTCTATAAACGAATTTGCACGTGCCTGAAGCACTACGCTACTGTTTTGGGGTTGCTACGGACCCTCTTGATAAATTGTTCATCAAAAGCCGTAGCTGGTGGCAGCTAAAAGAAAGGGGTTGTAAAGTGTTAATCTATTGGGTGACGCTGGCAGTGACGCAGCGGGGTTTATAAGGGTACTGCCTGGTTGCAGCCAGGAGTAATTATAATTCCCTCACTGCAGCGTGCCCAATAGCCAGCACACATCCAAGTGACCCGTCTGGCGACTAATTATCCTAGGTGCAGTTCCCTGACTGACCTGAGGGTAAGGGGGGCGCCAGAGAGCTGCAAGTTCCTAAGTGGAAGTGGGATAGTTATAAATCCCTGCAGTTTACTGGGTCGGACGGCAGCAGCCGTCGTGTGTGTGCACGTTCCATCACATATTGGTGGCAGCGGTGGGATCACAAGCCGTGACCCCCGGGCTACCGTGTGGCGGACTGGGTGCCCGTTCATCACAGGGACCAACACCCAAACCTTCTGCCCCTCCTCGTAGGCCCTCAGTCTGGCATTACGGTCGTACCAGACCTTCTGCCTCTCCTCGGAGACCCACAGTCTGGAATTACGGTCGTACCTGATCTTCTGGTTGATTTAGGCCTGGGTCACATTCTCATGGGCCAGGTTGCTCAGTTTTTACATTCTGAGTCGCAGTACATATTCAACCACCGAGATGCCCGTAGTTTTGGGGTCGCCCTCTCATCAGTCCTTAATCAGATCAAGTGGCCCCCTGACCCTCCTCCCATACACCAGTTCAAAAGGGGAGAATCCTGTAGATGCCTGGGGTCCTCTCAGTACGCAGACAGATGGGGGAGGTACCGCTCCCAGTTTCTTCCTTCAGTCTCCACCAGCATTTTGAGCATTTGTTTTAACGTTCCGTTAGAACGCTCGCAGAGTCCATTGATTTGGGGATGATAGGCGCTGGCCACATAATGTTGCACTTGTATTTTTTCGCAGAGGCTTTCCATCAGATAGGACATGAATTGGGTTCCCTGATCAGTTAACATTTCCCTGGGGAAACCCACACGAGAGAAAACAGTCAGTAAAGCATCCGCCACCTCGTCTGCTCGGGTGGAGGACAGCGCCACAGCTTCCGGATATCATGTGGCATAGTCCACCACTGTGAGGATGAACCCTTTGCTAGGAATTGCAAGTGGCCCTATGATATCCACAGCCACTCGCTGGAAGCGCTCATCGATCACTGGCAGTGGTATCAATGGGGCTTTCAGTATATCCCCAGACTTTCCAACTCTCTGACAAACTGCACAGGATGGACAGTAGTTGGCTATATCTGTCCCCATCTTGGGCCAATAGAAGCTATGTGTCAGACGAGCTTTAGTCTTTTGTACTCCAAGGTGTCAGCCGGAGGAATTTCATGAGCAATTCTCAATAATTGTTCCCTAAATGGATAAGGGACGACCAGCTTCTTTTCACAGTCCCATGGTTCTGTAGTATCCGTGGGGAGAGTCTCTTTATACAGTCTGCCCTGCTCCCAGTATATTCTCTGTCAGAAGCAGAGGGGGGTTGGTCTGCAAGACACCTGAGCTTCTCCAGACTGACATCTGTCCGCAGGGCCTCCTGGAAGCTCTGTCAGTCTGCGGCCCCTGGCCTAGTGTGACTGCCAGTCTCTGGTCTGAAGTTGAGTCTTCAGGGTCAGTTATCAGGGACCTCGGTGGGTCTGCCATGAGAGGAGGCTCCGGGGCCACAGTATGGTCCTCCTGTTCAGACAGTTCTATCTGAGCCTCATCCTCTAATCTCTGGGGTTGAGTCTGAGCCGCAGCCTGACTCCGGGTCACAGCGGCCAAATACGTACATTGCTGTGCATAGGTACATTTTCCCTCCTCGCACAGGGTCTTAGGTGGGTCACTTGCTTCCACCTTCTCTGTAGCATTTATTTGTAAGGGAGGGTTATAGTGGGACACCATCTCCCCAAGTCTGTGCCTAGCAACACATTGGTGGGAATAGCCTCTGATACTCCCACTTCTCTCAGTCCTTTCCCTGCTCCCAAGTCCAGGTACACATGGGCACGGCAGGACTGACCACTCCAACCCCAATTTAAAGACATAGTCTTTCTTGGTATGATATCTGCAGGGCTTACCATTTCTGGACGCACCAGAGTCACCTCTGCTCCAGTGTCTCTGAGGCCAATGGTGACTTTATTGCCAATAGTGAGATTGACAGTTCTCATTGTTCCTCTCATCAGAGCCAGCCACAAAGAGGACAGAAGGTGGGTACCCAGACGGATTTGTGGTTGTAGTTGGGTGTTTCTCCCTACCAGTTTGATACAGTAAAGATGTATATCTTTGTACCGTGTTAGCCAGTAGATAGAAAAATATTTAGAGTTGAGAGTCCTCAGTGGTTGATACCTTTTAATGGTAACTGAAAAGATGGTAACAAATTGCAAGCTTTCGAGACTACTCAGGTCTCTTCATCAGGCAAAGACTAATACAACATCTGAAGAATCACATATTTATACACAACACAGCACAGAAAAAATGCAATAGGTAAGACAAGTGACGTAAAGCAGAACTGTCAATATGGCAGAGGGATGAACATAAATATTGGAACAGTTCATAGATAAGGAGTATGAGAGTTTTATTGCCCTCTGATTGGGGTCTGGTAATGTTTTGTCATGTTTTCACAGGGTCTTTGGAGTAAATTCCTTAATTGATGTAAAAAGTCATAAATCCGTGTGACAGGTTCATTCCAGCATTAAGAGTGTCAAAAGTCACCATCAGTTTGTACAGTCATGGCCAAAAGTTTTGAGAATGACACAAATATTAATTTTTACAAAGTCTACTGCTTCACTTTTTCTAATGGCAATTTGCATATACTCCAGAATGTTATAAAGAGTGATCAGCTTAACAGCAATTACTTGCAAAGTCAATATTTGGCTAGAAAATGAACTTTATCACCCAAAACACATTTCAACATCATTGCAGCCCTGCCTTAAAAGGACCAGCTAACCTCTTTTCAGTGATTGCTCCATTAACACAGGTGTGGGTGTTGATGAGGACATGGCTGGAGATCAGTGTAAGGAAAAGGTTGTCGCCATTTTGTATAGGGCCTGTACCAGCCTCCATTTTGTCAGTTCACACAGCCACAGACTTTTAGCTACACATTGCCTATTAGCATATCCAGTACGACAGGTTTTGATGTCCACTAGGAATCAATAGGCCTTTACATGCTAATTAGTCTAGGCCAGTGACTGAATGAGATGGTCAGTCGTATGGTAAATAGCCCAAGCTCAGGCATTGTTTCCTGCTCCATATGAATTGCAGGCCAATTAATATGCGTGCTTCAAAGCAATGGGGATGGGCCTAGCAGGTTTAAGAACTAGCCATGACCAGGCTGCTGGTCTCATTCCATTTCACACACAGAAGCCAACAAGATGGTCTAGGAAAGACCAAGGGACTATTCAGGAACTGAAGACTGTACCTGGGAATGGCAGAGCCAAGGCCTTCCCATGACCATAATACCCGGTAATATTGATCCATAGCTTATACCTTTAAGCCTTGTACATTATTGTTGTATTTTTACTCTGACTGCCATTCCATTGTAGTTACGTTGTATAGCTTTACTGTATATTTCTGTAATTATCTAGTGCGCCCTTAAGGCAAATTAAACCATAAAATTAATCTTGGGCTGATGCTTTTACTCTGATCACGAATCTTAGAATACCCAGTGGGTAGCAGGACACCTTCCCCGGCGGCCATTTGCTCTAGGTGCAGTTCTCTTACTGACCTGAGAGACAAAGGGGGGCGCCGGAAAGCTGTACCTGTGGAGTTACGTCCCATTGGTGACGTGGGAGGAAAGGGATCGTCCGTCACATTTGGTAGCGGCGGTGGTATCAGAAGCTGTGATACCCGGGCTACCGTGTGGCGGCCGGCTGAGTTCCTCACAATCAGTCTGTCATGATTAAGTAAGAATGACACCACTGGACACTTTAAAAGGAGGCTGGTGCTTGGCATCATTGTTTCTCTTCTGTTAACCATGGTTATCTCTAAAGAAACACGTGCAGTCATCATTGCAATGCACAAAAATGGCCTAACAGGGAAGAGTATCGCAGCTAGAAAGATTGCACCTCAGTCAACAATCTATCGCATCATCAAGAACTTCAAGGAGAGAGGTTCCATTGTTGCCAAAAAGGCTCCAGGGCGCCCAAGAAAGACCAGCAAGCGCCAGGACCGTCTCTTAAAAGTGTTTCAGCTGCGGGATCGGGCTACCAGCAGTGCAGAGCTTGCTCAGGAATGGCAGCAGGCAGGTGTGAGTACATCTGCACGCACTGTGAGGCGGAGACTCTTGGAGCAAGGCCTGGTCTCAAGGAGGGCAGCAAAGAAGCCACTTCTCTCCAGAAAAAACATCATGGACAGACTGATATTCTGCAAAAGGTACAGGCAGTGGACTGCTGAGGACTGGGGTAAAGTTATTTTCTCTGATGAATCCCCTTTTCGATTGTTTGGGACATCAGGAAAACGCCTCATTCGGAGAAGACAAGGTGAGCGCTACCACCAGTCTTGTCTCATGCCAACTGTTAAGCATCCTGAAACCATTCATGTGTGGGGTTGCTTCTCAGCCAAGGGAATCGGCTCTCTCACAGTCTTGCCTAAAAACACAGCCATGAATAAAGAATGGTACCAGAATGTCCTCCAAGAGCAACTTCTCTCCAACCCTCCAAGAGCAGTTTGGCGATCAACAATGCCTTTTCCAGCATGATGGAGCACCTTGCCATAAAGCAAAGGTGATAACTAAATGGCTCAGGGAACAAAACATAGAGATTTTGGGTCCATGGCCTGGAAACTCCCCAGATCTTAATCCCATTGAGAACTTGTGGTCAATCACCAAGAGACGGGTGGACAAACAAAAACCTAAAAATTCTGACAAAATGAAAGCATTGATTGTGCAAGAATGGACTGCTATCAGTCAGGATTTGGTCCAGAAGTTGATTGAGAGCATGCCAGGGAGAATTGCAGAGGTCCTGAAGAAGAAGGGTCAACACTGCAAATATTGACTTGCTGCATTCTAACTGTCAATATAAGCTTTTGTTACTCATATGTTTGCAATTATTATATTTCTGTCTGTGATAAAAACATCTGTCAAACACACATAAAAACCAGAGGGCAGCAGATAATGTGAAAATATAATATTTGTGTCATTCTCAAAACTTTTGGCCATGACTGCATTCGCAAACTCTCCTCTGTCTCTGAGATGTGAAGCTACCTTTCAATACAAGTAATTTCACATCCCACATGCTATGACCAGGGGAAGAAAAATGTTTTGCCACAGGTCGATCCATTCTTTTTTCTCTTATTGTGTGGTGATGAGAATTCATCCTTGTTCTCAGTTTTTGCCCGGTCTCCCCCACATACAGACCCCCAGTTGGACATTTAGTACATATAATTAGGTACACCACATTAGATGTGATGCAGCTGAAAGTACCTGGGATCTTGTAGTCCTGATGGGAGTTGGGGATCTTTATCTTGTCCGTGGTCATTATAAATGGGCAGGTTTTGCATTTCTTCTGGTTGCAAGGAAAGGTTCCTGCAGCTGTTGGGAGGACAGGGAACTTCTGACAATGATGCTTCTTAGATTTGGGGGCTGCCTAAAACACAGTAGTGGGGGGTCTGGAAATATGGATTGTAATCGGGCATCTTTTTGTAGTAAAGGTTGTAGTTTCCGTGCCGCTCCCCTTAGCACTTCCAGATTTGGATTGTAGGTGACCACTAGAGGCACCCGGTTATTTTCTTCTTTAGCTTTGTAATGTAGCAGGTGATTCCTTGATATTCTGGTGGCTCTTGTAATTTGGTTTTCAATTGTTCTTGGATGGTAGCCCTGATTTAAAAAGGTCTTTCTGAGGCGAATAAGGTGTTCATCTCTATCCATGGGGTTGGAACATATACGGTTGTATCTGATGGCTTGGCTGTAGACAATGGAGTTTTTTATGTGTTTTGGATGGAAACTGTCCCATTTAAGGTATGTTGGACGGTCGATTGGCTTCTGATACAGGGATGTCTCTATTTCATTGTCCTTCAGTTTAATGATGGTGTCCAAAAAGTTAATTTCAGTGCTGGAGTAGTTGAGTGTTAAATTGATGGTGGGATGAAATTGATTGAACTGTTCATGGAACGTCTTTAGCTGTTGCTCAGACTCCGTCCAGATGATTAAGATGTCATCAATGTAGCGGTAGTAGGTCGCCTTCAACTTGGTCGCCTTAGAAAGACCTTTTTAAATCAGGGCTACCAAGAACAATTGAACTGGTGCACTCCTCACAAGGATACCAATTCTTTAGTACAGGGAATAATTGCTTAAACCATGCACTAATGCTCTAATAGAAATAAATCCTATCCCACCGCTCTGCAACCAATTTATCACGTACCCGCTTCTTAGCACGTGACTTGGGATTGCGCCTGCAAGGGTTAATCTATCTCTTCTCACTCAGTCCAGCATTCAACCTCTGTCCTATGCTGCAATGGGAGCATAAGTCACACTCCGACACAGACCACGCACCCCGCTCATACACGCTGCCACCACTCACCGAACACACGGGCGATGAGTCCCGGAAGTACTACCACTACTGTCTGCCGATCACCAGGATCATACACTCTAAGGCTATGAATTCTTTTAGAGCATACAAGGTTCAAACTTATTAAAGTTTTAAGCTTTAATAGAAAAGGTACAGTGCTTACAATAAAAGGATATAAAAATATGGAAGCAAAAAGTGACATACAAATAAGCAAAACAGTAAAATAAAAAGGAGAAACGTACAGAAATATCTAAACGTTGCAGTCTGGTATTCTGCTCGCTGGGGGGTGAATATGAACTGGATCACATCAGCTTGGCTGTCCCTCAGTCTGTGAACCCACTTTCTTGGTGTAAGGCTTAATTTATAGACTTAATCTTGAGATCAGATTTCTAGACCAGTCTCTCATGTTAATATTCTAATTTCTGGTTTGTTACTGGACCATGGCTACTTTACCAATGAATACATTATTTTTCTAAAGGTTCTTGTCTTAACTGTTCTTTCCCATAGTAAATAGAAATTGTCAGGCTGCAATTTGGTGTCTCCCTTCAAAAGGCATCAGAGGCATGAAATATTTCCCAGGAAGGACCCCTTGGAGTATGAGACCAGGAAAACTGCCTTTTCTCAGGATAACATATATTATCACCTTTGTGAGACCTTCCGTCTAAGGACAGATGCTAGTTAACTGCTGGCCATACATCGCCTACAAATACATATTTCCACTTAAGTTGAGATCTACTATAGCTACCGCATTTCCCTGATCCACCCAGTCAGTGATTCCATCATAGAACGAAATTGGATTAGTCTAGCATGACTTGTGTGAAGATCTGAGGTTGTGGGTTATTAAAATCACATAGGCAGGTTAACGATGCAACTATTTTAATTCCATACATCCATGGTTGTACAACAAATCCAGGTAGATGTCCTCAATCCATAAGTTCCCAAGCTGAGAACAGTAGTTCCACTGTCCCCGTACCAGGCGATACCCACTGTCTCCCACTTTTGGTATCTCCAGCTGGTATAGTGTGCAGTCACAGCCTATGTTCATATTCATATCAGCTAGGATCATATTCCTCACCAATCATTATACCGATGCCTCTACCTTGTGCCAGTCCTTACACTGGTTACCCATCCACTCCAGAATTCAGTATAAACTTATTACCCTCACCCACAAAACACTCCATGGCTCAGCACCACCCTACATCTCCACCCTCGTCTTAGCCTACCACTCTACCCTTGCCCTCTGTTCTGCTAATAACCTGAGGGTAACATCCTCAATAATCAGAATCTTCCACTCCCGTCTCCATGACTTCTCACGTGCTGCGCCAATTCTTTGGAATGCACTACCCAGGTTACTACGATTAATCCCCACAGTTTTAAGTGTACCCTAAAAACGCATTTGTTCAGACTGGCCTATCACCTCAACGCATTAACCTAAATATGCCTGTTGGCTCATTTAAATTTTTTTACCATAACCAGGTTCCTTGCATCATGTTCTCACATGCTTTATGCATTTAATAGCCCTCTGTGTCTGTACTGTTACATACTTAGACTGTTAACTGGTTCATGCAGCAACAGTAACACCCGATTCTTACACTATGGCTGGTCCAAACAATAAAAGCAATTGTTACCATCCACCTTCTGTGTCTCACCTTCTTCCTCATAGATTGTAAGCTTGCGAGCAGCAGGGCCCTCATTCTTCTTGGTATCTGTTTTGATATATGTGTTTATTGCTATGCTATAATGTCTATTGTCTGTACAAGTCCCCTCTATAATGTAAAGCGCTGCGGAATATGTTGGCGTTTTAGAAATAAAATTATTATTATTATGTTCCTCCAGACGATGGATATCAAGACCGTAGCTCATGGATACCCCTCCAGCCAACAATCAAAACTCCATAGATCATCCATCCATCCATCCCAGCTTGGATCCTTTCCCTTCGAAGTCCCTCCAACAACTGCCTGTTACAACCCTCCTATCTTTTTCTCCCTCCCCCTTAAACATTTTCCTTTAGCTCACAGAACAACGCATATTCCATCACCTGAGGCTGATGTAAGACCCCTGTGGTGACTGCTCCCCTGGGTCTACTATCTCCACCCACACAATGGGCCCAGGCTGGAAGAACAATGGATTTATAGAATGATTGCTTTACATTTACCTTTAGCAGTCTACTGTCTGGCCTTAGGTATACATAAGATCTAGCCTGCTCGTCTTCCTCTACTTACTGTCACTGAATGGAAACATTGATTCTGGAGGATGAATTAACGAGCAAGAAAATCACTAATAAAACACAGCAAGAAAATATCTAATAAAAACACAACAATATCAACACAACCGGTGCTCCGTGCTGGAAAAAGCCTTTGACTCTTAGAGCTGTGTACTCTGCTCTACATCCATTTGTCCTATAATCTTCAGTAATCGGCCATATCCTCATACCTTGTTTGCTACAAGCCCATGATGGCTCTGGTTCATTACTGTATTCTTATCCGAGTACTTACATACATGCTGTTTAATAATTTGTTCACAGATCTTTCCTGTTATGGAAGTATGTCTCACTGGCCTGTAATTTCCTAGTATAGAAGTAAGACTCACTGGCCTGTAATTTCCTGGTGTAGAAGTAAAGCTCACTTTCCTGTAATTTCCCGGCACTGTCTTCTTTCCTTTTTTGAACATAGGGACAACATTTTCCCTTCCAATCTTCTAGGACTTCTCCTGTTCTCCAGGATTTTTAAAATATTATAGCTAGTGATTCTGCAATATCCTCTGCTAACTCTTTTGGTACCCTAGGATGTGATTCATCAGGACCAGGAGATGTAAATACATGTAAATTAGCTAAGTGTTCTCTCACCATCTCTCTGTTTATGGATAGTGTGGAATATTTTATTCCTTTGATAGCACCATGAAGATCATGTGATGTTAGAAATCCTTTCTTAGAGAACACAGATGCAAAATAGGAATTTAAAATTTCTGCTTCTCAACATCATTTCTTACCACTTCACCCTTTTCATCCTGTAAAAATCCCATAGCATCTTTGATTTTTCTTTTGCTTTTGACATACCCCAAAATCCTTTTTTGGTGCTTTTGGTCTCACTTACAAGACTCACTTTATTACTGGCTTTAGCTCTGCCAGCTCTTGCCCTGCCCTGCACAATGTAAAGTAACAAGTATCTGTGATGTGTAAAGGAAGTTATATGGGATGTACTAGTTATTGTAAAACTATAAATCTGCACATTGTGACATTGTGCATTAGTTTTCATCCCCTGAGTCAGTACTTTGTAAGACCAGCTTTCTCTGCCATTACTGCTGCAGTCTTTTGGGGTCTGTCTCTCCAGCTTTCTCTCCTGCAGTCTTTGGGGTCTGTCTCTCCACTTTGCACATCTAGAGGTGACATTTTGCCCCTTCTTCTTTGCCCCCTCACTCTCAATTGGTGAGATTGGATGGAGACATCTGTGATCCGTCATTTTCACATTTTGTCACAGATTCTCTGGGAATTTGGGTCTGGACTATGACTGCACCGTTCACAGATGGATGACCATGTCTTGGTAGGTTTACAGTTATGTCATACTTCTTCCATTTTTGGATGATAGATTAATCAGTGCTCCGTGAGATGTTCAGTGCTCAGGTTATCTTCTATAACCTAACCCTGCTTTCCTCTTCTCCATCACTTTATCCCTGCCCTATCTGGTGGGCTCCTTGGTTTTCATGATGCTGTTTGATCCCTATTGTTCTCACACAAACTTCTGAGGCCTTCACAGAATAACTGTCATCATTCTGAGAAGAAATCATACCCAGTGTGACTTCTGGAGGCGATTGGTCACTCAGGATTTTCTTTAGGGGCAACAGACTACAGGGCGTCAATACTAATGCACCTCACAATTCTTAGATTACAATAATTAGTACACCTTGTGCCATTTCCTTTACACATCACAAATACTTGTTACTTTGTGCTACAGATGTGGAAGTGAGCGGATGTGGAAGTCAGTGGATGTGGATGAGTGGATGGTGGATGTGGAAGTCAGTGGATGTGGATGAGTGGATATGGATGAGTGGATGTGGAAGTCAGTGGATGTGGAAGTCAGTGGATGTGGATGTGGAAGTCAGTGGATGTGGATGAGTGGATGTGGATGTGGAAGTCAGTGGATGTGGATGAGTGGATATGGATGAGTGGATGTGGAAGTGAGTGGATGTGGAAGTGAGTGGATGTGGAAATCAGTTGATGTGGATGAGTGGATGTGGAAGTCAGTGGATGTGGATGAGTGGATGTGGAAGTGAGTGGATGTGGTTGAGTGGATGTAGATGTGGAAGTCAGTGGATGTGGATGAGTGGATATGGATGAGTGGATGTGGAAGTCAGTGGATGTGGAAGTCAGTGGATGTGGAAGTCAGTGGATGTGGATGTGGAAGTCAGTGGATGTGGATGAGTGGATGTGGATGTGGAAGTCAGTGGATGTGGATGAGTGGATATGGATGAGTGGATGTGGAAGTGAGTGGATGTGGAAGTGAGTGGATGTGGAAATCAGTTGATGTGGATGAGTGGATGTGGAAGTCAGTGGATGTGGATGAGTGGATGTGGAAGTGAGTGGATGTGGTTGAGTGGATGTAGATGTGGAAGTGAGTGGATGTGGATGAGTGGATGTGGAAGTCAGTGGATGTGGAAATCAGTGGATGTGGATGAGTGGATGTGGAAGTCATTGGAAGTGGATGTGGATGTCAGTGGATGTGAATGAGTGGATGTGGAAGTTAGTGGATGTGGAAGTGAGTGTGTAATGACCAGAGGTCCGAATAAGATCCAGTGGGTCACAAACCGAGACTGAGGCAGAAATAACAATACTGTCTTTACTTAAAATGACACAAAAGTGCCCTAAAGTTGAACATGGAGGACGGTGAAAACATAAGAAACCTATGCAAAAAGTAGCTCTCCAGTAAGTTTACATAAAATATTAATTTTATTGAAACATATATTAATTTTTTTTATAAAAAAGGAGATGAAATCACACAGAACAAAAATGACAAAACAAGCTGACTCTGAGCATGGAGATAGATTATGTCCAGAATTACAAACTGTGGGTACCAAATGACTTTGGGCCACTGATCTCACACTAAGAATACACAGATAGTGATGCCCCACATCAAACCCAGGTCCCTCCAGCCTGGCCTAAATGGGTTCTGGGCATCAGAATTGGCATCAAAGTGGGCAGTCGATTTTCACAGATTAGAATAAGTAACTGATGTTTTTAAGGGGTTAAATGACTTTGGGCCACTGATCTCACACTAAGAATACACATCTAAGAATACCCACTGTGCCTCCTCCAGCAGTCACTCACGAATTCTCCTGACAGCAAACTGAATCTGCACAAGATAACTTTTCTATTGCTTCTCAGCTCATCACAAAAGGGACTCCATAGAGCTCCACAGTCACACAGCTCTCAAGGATCCTCGGTCCACAGCAGAACCACAGGTTCACAAGAGGAAGGGGTTAACCGTCTCACTAACACGCTGGCAGCAAAACAGTCTTTTTAGAGTCCAAACTACTCACTTCACATCAGCTGCCCCAAGCTATGTCTCACACCACAGTCTCTCTGCTTCCAGCAGCATCACATCTTATCATCTATACCACAGAGACTAGGCCTCACCCCCCAGCACACACAGTTTCCGGAGCTTTCACTCTCAGCCCAGACATGCAGCAGCAGGGTCCTTATGCTCTCCTTATGTCATCACAGTTCACCCTCTTATAAGTGGATGTGGATGAGTAAAAGTGGATTGGTGGTTATACATCCTGATTATAGTCATAGATTCATCTGGATTGGAGGAGTGAGGATGAGCCTGTGGCGGCTGCACGTGACCGAGCACCAGGTGGATAATTCTTGTCTCTCCACAGGTGAGAAGACGTTGGCCATTAACTGCTCGCTGTGTCGCCTCCATTGGATGCAATGTTGGGACCACAAGACCTGTTACCCAGGTGCGGGGACAACTGGGGGAGGTGTACCATGGGCTTATCAGCACCACAACTCCCATCATCAGCATTATCCTTATCACACATTTTTTTATTTACTTATTTTACTCACTAATATTGCTCCATTAGTTCAGACAGACATCATCATCTCTGTCCCCATCGGGGCTCACAATTTACATTCCCTACCAGTCTATGGAGGGTGGGAGGAAACTCATGAAATATGGGGAGGACATACAAACTCCTTGCAGATGTTGTCCTTGGTGGGATTTGAATCCAGGACCCCAGTGCTGCAATGCTAACCACTGAGCCACCGTGTAGTGCTTACCACTGAGCCACCATGCAGTGCTAACCACGTGAGCCACTACAGGCTAACCACTGAGCCACTGTGCAAGCTAATGTTACACTGAGTCACCGTGCAGGCTAACCACTGAGACACTGTGCAAGCTAACCACTAAGCCACCATGCAGTGCTAACCAATGAGCCACCGTACAGTGCTAATCACTGAACGCCCACCTGTTCTGCAGCGCAGCACTACTCCCATCATCACTAATATGTATACTATGGCCCCAGCAGGACAGAATTCACACACATCGTGTGCAGTGATGTATAATGGAGCAGAGATAATGTGTCAAAAGAGGAAGGCAGAGATGTCGTGCAGCAGAGATAACGGACTATTCCCATTTCCGAGACCCCATTAATAATATTAGTAATTTCCAACAATTCATATTCTACATAGTTTTTTTTAGTGGTATTGCTGTCCCCATGTGAGGGTATCACCGTCACTCAGGTGTCCATGGTTACGGCCAATATGGCGTTCCTGGTCGCGGCTACGCAGTTAGTAAGGAGCTAATCATTATCACTGGCAGGGTTCTCGAGAGCGCGCACAATTAGAGCCAGCGCAGTAGCTCCCTTCCCGGTCACCTCACTCCTGCACTCAACATTATTACTGGCCGGGTTCTCGGGAGCACACATAGTTAGAGCCTGCACAGTAGCTCCCTGCCCGGTCACCTCACTCCTGCACTGCACATTATCACTGGCCGGGTTCTCGAGAGCGCGCACAATTAGAGCCTGCGCAGTAGCTCCCTTCCCGGTCACCTCACTCCTGCACTCAACATTATTACTGGCCGGGTTCTCGGGAGCACACATAGTTAGAGCCTGCACAGTAGCTCCCTGCCCGGTCACCTCACTTCTGCACTGCACATTATCACTGGATGGGTTCTCGGGAGCACACATAGTTAGAGCATGCGCAGTAGCTCTCTGCCCGGTCACCTCACTCCTGCACTGCACATTATCACTGGCTGGGTTCTCAGGAGCACACATAGAGCCTGCGCAGTAGCTCCCTGCCGGTCACCTCACTCTTGCACTGCACATTATCACTGGCCAGGTTCTTGGGAGCGCGCACAGTTAGAGCCTACGCAGTAGCTTCCTGCCTGGCTACCTCACTCCTGCACTGCACATTATCACTGGCTGGGTTCTCAGGAGCACACATAGTTAGAGCCTGCACAGGAGCTCCCTGCCCGTCACCTCACTCCTGCACTGCACATTGTCACTGGCCGGGTTCTCGGGAGCGCGCATTGTAAGAACCTGCGCAGTAGCTCCCTGCCCGGTCACCTCACTCCTGCACTGCACATTATCACTGGCCGGGTTCTCGGGAGCACATGAGCCGCCCTCCCAGAGCAGTGGGGTACTCGGATCTGAGCCTATTAACTCCTATAGGGGATGTCACGGCAACACAGCTCTGTCCGTGGCCCTGGGCGCTCACCCTTGATGGGGGGATACTTACAGGGGAATAAATGTTTGTATGATGATTCGTGACGCCACCTGTAGTACCTGGTCAGGGTGACCAGCGCTGCTGTGCAGATCCACTGAAGGGTTGGTGTTGTGCAGCTATAGGTGTTAGGCCTCCCACAGGTGAGGCTGAGTCCTTCAGGGCAGGTAGATGTGGAGGGACGCAGGACGGAGGGGAACCCGGCAGTTAGGGATAAGAAGATGGACACACACACAAGTCACTTTGGTACCTTTACTGAAGATGTTGCCGGCACATCCCGGAGAACTGTAGGGTGAAAGGTGCACATCCAGATTCTCCCACTGAGTAGGTGTGTGGCCTCCTGTTCCTCTCCTTTCTGTATGAAGTCCTGGCCTGCTTGTAGCTAGGCCTAACTTAGTCTCCGTCCTGCACCTGGCTGACCTTGTGGTTGGACCTTTTCTTGAAGTACACAGTCCCTGCTTGCAGTGAACTGCATGCCGGACTCTGTCCTCCTGGCCCGGTTACGTATCATCTCTGTGGTGCTCCTGGGACCTGTAGTCCTCCACGAACTCCGGTGTTCTCCTAATGGGTCGTGGAGATCCCTATAGGCTCGGACCCCGGCGTCCGGTAAATACTTGTTGAGGTGAGCTGGTAAGGCTCGTCTGCCTCCTTTTACTACTCTTTCCACTTGCCTTCGGCCTACTTGGGCCCTCACACAATTTACACACACTGACAGTTGGTGGGCTGCCTCTTCTGCCGCTCTCAGAGCGTCGGCACGCTCCTGGCTCTCAACTTGAGCTATGGAGTCCCTCACTACAAACTCCACTCTGCTCTGCAGTCTTGTCTTGTCCGAGCTCTGACTAGACTGGACTGGACTAGACTCCACTCTACTAGACTCCACTAAACTGAACTGAACTAAACTCGCTCTGCTGCAGACTGCAGCCTTCAGACTGACTGACTGACTTTTCCTGTCTTCACCCTCCTTTTATATGCCTATCAGGCTCCCTCTGGTGGTCTTAGGGGATGGGTGAAGGTGTGTGGATGCATTAGGACCTCTAGTGGATAAATCTTTTAGTGCACCCTTCCAGGAGATGTGGGAATCCTAGCGCAGCTGGGGCTCCACATTCCCCCCTAGTACAACTCAGCACTCCCGGGCTTAAAGACATTTTACAAAAACAAAACATTAAACATTAGACAAACTAATCTTCCCTCTACGGGAGGTGAGGCACTTGAACTGTTGCATAACAATTAAATAACTATAGACATAGATAAGAACAATTAGGAAATGAGCAATCCGAAAAGTCCGAGTCTCTTTTGGAAAGATTGCTCTAAGGTTAATGGGAAAACAAGTAAAACAATATCCATTTCACTTGAATTGGTGTCAAAAGTAAAACAAATTAATAAGCAACTGGTTAAGACACAATAGAAATAACCATATATTAAATTTATGTACAATGGCTCTAGGTTAACTATCTACATCTGCCAAGGGTTGAACTAGTCTCTATACCTAGCAGGGATTTGTCCTTTTGTGCTACATACTGATCTACGTGGTGCAGTGACCTGTGAGGTATCAGCTTCCCTGTTTGTTCTACGTGCTGGTAGGTTATAGAATTGCCTTAATCTCTCTAGAGGACTGGCAAGTATACCATGGGCTGGGCCATTTGGCTCGACTTCTGCAGGGGATTCTTCTTCCACAGGTTCTACTTCTTGGGATTCTGCTTCTTGGGATTCTGCTGGAGCAGGTTCCTCTGGAACTGACTCTACTGCGGCAACAGGCTCAACTTGCTGTAGAGGTTCTCCTTGTTGTTGGTAGAATTGTAGCACAGGGATGATAACGGCTTTTCCGATTCTAGGCCAATCCGCTGGGAAATCTCCTAATTCCGTATGTATTACCTTTTCTTCAGGTTCCTCCGAAGGGATGAAAGGCACTTCTTCTTGGGGCTTTAGCAGATCTGGACACAACTTTAAGTGATCTCTGGATACAGTTGTAGTCGTCCTTTCTCCATCTTTACTGATTAGACACATTTTCTTGTTATCAAACCTTGAATTCAACACAGTGTAGGGCTCTTTTTCCCATTGATCATCGAGTTTGTGCATCTTCTCTTTCTTTTTAGCATAACTTCCCCAGGTGTGAAAGGTTCTGCTGGTGCACACTTGTTGAAGTGTGTCTCTTGTTTATCTCTTACTCTAGTGAGACTGTCTTCAACACAGGCCTGTACTTTTCTGTACTGCTCCTGTCTGGTCGTATCCGAATCCTCAGTAGTCACATCCGCTTCTGGTTCTACAACACCAAGCTCTAGATCCATGGGCAGCTTTCCTGGTCTTGCCTGCATGAGGTAAGCTGGGGTGCAATTGGTGGAACTCACAGGTATGTGATTGTACACATCTTCCAAATCAGGTAGTAGGTCTGGCCACTGATTTCTCTCCTCGAGTGGTACAGTCTTCAGCAGATCAATGATGATGTAATTCATCTTGTCACAGAGACCATTGGTTTAGGGGTGGTATGGTGTGGTTCTTATCTTCTTACATCCGTACAGATGGCAGAACTCTTTGAACAATTCGGCCTCAAAGACTGAGCCTTGATCAGTCAGCACCTGCTCAGGATATCCATGTGGTCTGCAGAAATACGCTTGGAACGTCTTTGCAGCTGTCTCCGCCATCAGATCTTTGACAGGGGCGACCACCAGGAACCTGGAGTAGTGATCCACCATGGTCAGGGCATAGGAGTATCCCGACCGGCTAGGTGACAACTTGACATGGTCCAGGGCCATGATCTCTAAGGGTCGAGTCGTCTTGATGGGTTGTAGGGGTGCCTTCTGACTGCTGTAGTCTTTTCTTCTGAGGCCACAGGGTCCACAGTTCTGGCACCACCTCTCAATAGAGCTGCGCATTCCCACCCAGTAGAAACGACACTTCAACAGGGTCTCCAGCTTCTTCCAGTTAAAGTGCCCCGCTTGATCGTGGTAGGCTTCCAACACCATCTGGATGTCTGCTCTGGGGACTACTATCTGCCAAACCATCTCGTGGGTTCTTGGATTGACGTACCTCCGGCACAGCTTCTCACGATAGATAAACAGCCGGCTTCTCTCATTCCACAGCTGCTTTGCTTGTGGAGACGCATCCTTCTCCAAGGAGGAACCTTCTTGAGTTATCAGCTCCTTGATACGGCTGACAACTGGATTACTCATATAACACAAAACTGGGCACACTCAAATAGGTGTAATAAAAATGATTTTAATACGTACACATCATTTTTATTACACCTATTTGAGTGTGCCCAGTTTTGTGTTATATGAGTATACGGTCTGGGTACCTACTGGTGCACCTCCCTTTGAACTGTGCCAATATCTATCTACGACAACTGGATTACTGTCCTGAGTCTCCTTCCAGCTGTGGTGAGGTAAAGGATTTAACGTCTTACCACGCAGGCCTCCTGCAGGCTCGTTGCTCGTGGATCATCCCATTCCTGTGAAAGGCTGGTAGTTCAATCTCTTCCAGGTCATCCACTTCTTCTGTGTCTGACTCATGAGGCATCCTGGACAGGGCATCAGCGTTGGCATTCTTGCGGCCTGCTCGGTACTTGATTGTGAATTGGTAGTTTGACAGCCGAGCCATCCATCGTTGCTCCATGGCTCCCAGTCTGGCTGTTTCCAGATGCATTAAGGGGTTATTGTCGGTGTAGGCTGTAAACTTGCTGGAGGCTAGGTAGTGCTTGAACCTTTCAGTAATGGCTCAGACCAGTGCCAGGAACTCCAACTTGAAGCTGCTGTAGTTTCTCTGGGTTCCTCTCGGTCGGGCGGAGCTTCCTGCTTGCATAGGCGATGACTTTTTCTAGGCCATTTTGCTTCTGACTTAAGACAGCTCCCAATCCTTCATTGCTGGCATCAGTATACAGCAGAAACGGTTGGCTGTAGTCAGGGTAGGCTAGGATCTCGTCACCTGTCAGGATCTCCTTCATTTCCTTGAACGCTTCAGCCTGTTCTTTACCCCAGTGGAAAGGAGAATTTCTGCTCTTGAGGGACTGTCCCACCAAGAGGTCTTGCAGAGGCGCTGCTTTCTTGGTGTAGTCCTTTACAAACCTCCGGTAGTATCCTGTTAGTCCCAGGAACTGACGCACCTCTTTGAGGTTCTTCGGCTCCGGCCATTTCTGGATGGCGGTGACCTTCTCGGGGTCTGGCGCTACTCCTTCTGGGCTGACAATATGTCCCAGATACTGTACCTTTTGTTTGAGCAGGTGGCACTTTGAAGGCTTCAGTTTCATCCCATACTTGGACAGTGACTCGAATACCTCTGCCAGGTGCTTCAGATGATCCTCATACGTCTTGGAGTACACAATTACGTCGTCCAGGTACAGCAACACAGTTTCAAAGTTGAGATGTCCCAGGCAGCTCTCCATTACTCTCTGGAACGTGCCAGGGGCACTGCTGAGTCCAAACGGCATTCTGTCAAACTCACAGAGTCCCATCGGGGTGGTGAAAGCCGTCTTCTCCCGATCCTCCTCAGCCACAGCTACTTGCCAGTACCCACTAGTGAGGTCAAGGGTGGAAAAGTAATTAGCAGTCTTTAAGGCAGCTAGGGATTCCTCAATGCATGGTAAAGGGTATGCATCCTTATGTGTAATGCTATTTACTTGTCTGTAATCTACACACATTCTCATGCTTCCATCCTTTTTCCTAACTAGGACTAGGGAGCTGCCCAGGGACTACAGCTATCCCTTATCACCCCTGCTTCCTTCATGTCACGCAACATCTCCTTGGCTTTCTGGTAGTGTGCTGGTGGTATAGGCCTGTACCGTTCTTTAATGGGGGGATGATTGCCTGTGGGAATGTGATGTTGGACCCCTTTAATCTTCCCAAAGTCAAGTGGGTGTTTGCTGAATACCTGTGCGTACTCCTGAACTACTCGATATACTCCTTGTTTCTGGTGGGCTGGAGTGGTGTCTGTCCCGACATGGAGCTGCTGACACCAATCCTCCACCTGGGTGGTCGGACCGTTATCCTCCACTGGTTGTGGGGAGGTTAAGGGCTCCGTCGTGTGAATGGAGTTATTATCTACAGCATGTAACTTGGCAACAGTGGCATAACGTGGTAATTTGACTTCATCCTCTCCCCAGTTGAGAAGACGCACTGGCACCCTCCCATTGCGTACCTCCACTACCCCTCTGGCAGTCAAGAGTGTAGGCCTGTGCTCTGAACAATGGGGCTCTACTACTGCTTGGTAGTTCTGTCCTCTCAGACCTATTGCTGCTCTACACCATATAAGCATTTCACTCATTGGGGGTATCACAATGGGGTTCGGATCTGTTACCCGTACATTACCAATCTCACCACCGGTCAGTTTCACTTGCTGCTGACACATCAGGGTCCGGATCTCCTTCTGGATCACTCCCTTTTGCATTGGTCTGGCAACATCGGCGAGCTGTTGGAGTAAAAACACAACCTCCTCCAAACAGTTACCAATAACGTTAGTGCCTAAAACCACATTCAATCCATTTTCCTCATTAACAGTCTTCACTACAAGAAGTCCCTGATCCTTTAGCTCCACTCTCCCCACTTTTACGTCTACGTTTTTAGCCCCCAGTAAGTCAAGAGGGAGGCCATTCGAGGCGTATACGGCAAAGTCAGGGTTTGGGGGTTGGAGACCGTCCATGGACCAGTATCTATTGTAAAGAACATCAGGTATGACGGTTACCTGAGATCCAGTGTCCATCAGGGCAGGGATTGCGATCCCGTCCAGTATGATGGACAGGTATGGTCTTCCTCCCACAAACCTGCGGTTCCAGTCTGAGGGGCCTGAGGAGTCTATTCCTGGGTGTTGGCCCTCGGACCCAGGATTTGCTCGTTTAAAGGACACCGACGTGCTGGGTGACCTTCTCTGTGGCAGCGGTAGCAGATGATCTCTCGGCGAGGATGGTGCTGATCGGGGGTCGCTCCTGGGGGTGGCGTTGTCCTCCTCCGGTGGGGCGACGTCCTCCCTCTCCTCGGAGCATCCAAGGGACATCCTCTGGGCAGTCAGCTAGCAGGATCTTTCCTTCTTCCTCCGTCGGCAGTTGCAGGGCACTCATTACAGTGGCCAGGTTTTTGGTCAGCTGCGCACATCTGAGCGCAGACAGTCCAGCTCAGTATGGGGCGCCACCTGCGTTTTGGCTTCCGCAACCAGCGGGGAAAAGGTGGATGCTGCTGGCTTTAGAGTGGCTTCACTCGGGTGACACTGGGTTGCCATCTCGGGTGTTTCCAGGGGTCGCAGTCCTTTTATAGCCATATCCTTAAGGGCATCAAAGGTAGCGTCAGGATGATCCAAGGACCACCAGTGCACAGTCCTGTTTTCAGCTTGGGACCTCAGTCCCCGTACAAATTGTTCCTTTAACATTTTATTCTCTTTGGTTACACTTATGGGGTTAACCTGTTTGAGTGCTCGCAGGGTCCTCTGTAGTCGGCAGGCGTAGTCCCTAATACTGTCACCTGGTCTCTGAGAGCATTGGTAAAACCTCATCCGGAGATCTGTTTCAGTGCGGTCCTCAAAGATAGTCTGTAGCTTTAAGAAAATTGAAAGCACTGATTCCTGGTCTGCAGCTGTCCAAGTCTCTACTTCCCTCTCTGCAGCACCAGTCAATTGTCCCACATACCACTGCAGCTTTCTGCTTTTCTGTCATAGGGTACATGTCCATTATGCTGCATATTTTTCGCTTGAACCCTGACAGGGTGTCTGGCTTGCCGCTGTACTGAGGGAGCCACTTCGCCCCAGGCATGTATGGCAGCGTTAGCGGTACTATCAGGGCCACAGGACCAGGTGAGGGGCCAGCATTTCCAGCCTGTGCGGCAGCGCCGGTGGGTAAGTCATTGGGGCGGTCGCCCTCGGCCGTGCTGTCAGCTTGCGGCTGCGACATGTCTGCGCCCCCCTAGTTAAGCGTGGCCTACCTTCTCTGAAGGCTGCAGCTCTGCAGGGCACAGTGATGTAGAAGGACCTGCGTCGCCGGCGCTCTGACGTCAGAGCGTTCACTGAAGCTCTCCACAGGACCTGCCGCCGCGTCAGCGTTGGGGGCGTGTCCAGGACTCAGCGCGCTTTTGCAGGTACGCCCACTAGTTTTCGCGCCGTGGCGCTGTAAATGGTAGGCAATTGCGGGCAAATGGCGGGAAATCTTCACCACTATATGCAACAGTCTTTTAGTGAGGCGCACAGTACCCGGTGGCAACGGGCACAAGTTACTCCGTTGCTGCAGGGCACGAAATCCTGTTCGTGACGCCAGAAAAAGAGATGAGTTGCCCTCCAGAGCAATGGGAACTCGGATCTGAGCCTATATACTACTATGGGGGATGTCACGGCAACACGGCTCGGTCCGTGGCTCTGGTGCTCATTCTTTAATGTGGGATATTTACAGGTGAATTGAATATTGGTATGGGGATTCGTGATGCCACTTGTGGTACCTGGTCAGGATGACCAGCGCTGCTATGCAGATCCACTGAAGGGTTAATATTGTGCAGCTAGATGTTAAGCCTTCCACAAGTAAGGCTGAGTTCTCCTCCAGGGCAGATAGATGTGTAGGGGTGCAGGACAGACGGGGACCCGGCAGTCAGGGGCAATAAGGTAGACACACACACAAGTCACTTTGGTACCTTTACTGAAGATGTTGCAGGCACTCCCCGGAGCACTGTAGGGTGAAGGGTGCACATCCAGATTCCTCCACTGAGTAGGTGTGTGGCCTCCTGTTCTCTGCCTTTTTGTAATAAAGTCTTGGCCTGCGTGTAGCTGGGCCTAGCTTAGTCTCCGTCTTGTACCTGGCTGACCTTGTGGTTGGACCTCTTCTTGAAGTACACAGTCTCTATTTGCAGTGCACTGCTGAACTCCGTCCTCCTGATCCTGCTACGTATCAGCTCTGTGGTACTCCTGGGACTTGTAGTCCTCAAGGAACTCCGGTGTTCTCCTAATGGGTCGTGGAGATCCCTATAGGCTCGGACCCCGGTGTCCGGTCAATACTTGCTGAGGTAAGCTGTAAAGGCTTTTCTACCTCAGTTACTGCTCTTTCCACTCGCCTTCGGCCTACCCGGATCCTCACACGATCACACACTGGCAGTTGGTGGGCTGCCTCTTCACCGCTCTCTAAGCGTCGGCACGCTTTCTCACTGAGCTGTACTCCTAGATTCAGCTCTGACTAGGCTGGAGTGGTTTCTGTTCCACCCTCTACTAGACTCCACTTGCTCTTGAACTGAATAGCTCTGCAGCCTCTCTAACCTCAGCTCTGCACTTTACCTTACTGCAGACTGACTGAGCTCTCTGAGGTCGCTGCACTGAACTAAACTGAAACTTCCTATGTCCAGCTTCTTTTATATGTCTAAAACAGCTCCCTCTGGTGGTCTTTGGGATAAGATGAACGTGTGTGAAGGTGCATAATGACCTCTAGTGGTATATTCTTTCAGTGCACCCTTCTGGAAGATATGGATCCAGTCGCAGCTGGGCTCCACACCGCCACCATGCTTCCCTGTATCACCACAACTACCACCACCATCTCCCCGTACCACCACAACTACCGCCACCATCCTCCCTGTATCACCACAACTACCTCCACCATCCTCCCCAGTATCACCACAACTACCCCACCATCTCCCCTGTATCACAAACTACCGCCACCATCCTCCCCAGTATCACCACAACTACCACCACCATCCTCCCCTGTATCACCACAACTACGCACCACCATCTCCCCTGTACACCACAACTACCCCATCCTCCCTGTATCACCACAACTACCGCCACCATCCTCCCCAGTATCACCACAACTACCACCACCATCCTCCCTGTATCACAACTACGCCACCATCTCCCCTGTATCACCACAACTACCCCACCATCCTCCCTGTATCACCACAACTACCACCAATCCTCCCTGTATCCCACAACTACCGCCACCATCCTCCCTGTATCACCACAACTACCGCCACCATCCTCCCCTGTATCACCACAACTACGCCACCATCCTCCCCTGTATCACCACAACTACCACCACCATCCTCCCCTGTATACCACAACTACACCACCATCCTCCCTGTATCACCACAACTACCGCACCATCCTCCCTGTATCACCACAACTACGCCACCATCCTCCCCTGTATCACACAATACGCCACATCCTCCCCTGTATCACCCAAACTACCCCACCATCCTCCCGTATCACCACAATTACCCCACCATCCTCCCTGTATCACCACAACTACCACCACCATCCTCCCAGTACACCAAACTACCACCACCATCCTCCCAGTATCACCACAAACTACAGCCACATCCTCCCCAGTATCACCAAACTACCACACCATCCTCCCTGTCACCACACACTACCCACCATCTCCCTGTATCACCACAACTACCACCACCATCCTCCCCGTATTCCCACAACTACCGCCACCATCCTCCCCTGTATCACACAACTACCACCACCATCCTCCCAGTATCACCACAACTACCCCACCAATCCTCCCAGTACCACCACAACTACCCCACCATCCTCCCCGTATCACAAACTACCACCACCATCCTCCCGTATCACCACAACTACCACCACCATCCTCCCCAGTATCACCACAACTACACCACCATCCTCCCCTGTATCCCAACTAACCACACTCCTGACACATAACCACCTTATCCCCACCGATCCCCACCACAACTACCGCCACCATCCTCCCCTGTATCACCACAACTACCACCACCATCCTCCCTGTATCACCACAACTACCCCACCATCCTCCCCTGTATCACCACAACTACCCCACCATCCTCCCCTGTATCACCACAACTACCGCCACCATCCTCCCCAGTATCCAACTACCCAACATCTCCGTATCACACACCACCTCCATTCCTCCCCCTGTATCACAACTACCCCACCATCCTCCCTGTATCACCACAACTACCACCACCATCCTCCCTGTATCACCACAACTACCACCACCATCTCCCTGTATCACCACAACTACCCACCATCCTCCCCTGTATCACCACAACTACCGCCACCATCCTCCCCGTACACTCACAACTACCACACCATCCTCCCCTGTATCACCACAACTACGCACCCATCCTCCCCTGTATCACCACAACTACCCCACATCTCCCTGTATCACCACAACTACCGCCACCATCCTCCCCTGTATCACAACTACCCCACCATCCTCCCTGTATCACCACAAACTACCCACCATCTCCCCTGTATCACCACAACTACCCCACCATCCTCCCTGTATCACCACAACTACCGCCACCATCCTCCCTGTATTCACACAACTACCCCACCATCCTCCCCGTATCACCACAACTACCACCACCATCCTCCCCTGTATCCACAACTACCACCACCATCCTCCCCTGTATCACCACAACTACCGCCACCATCCTCCCCTGTATCACAAACTTACCGCCACCATCCTCCCCAGTATCACCACAACTACCGCACCATCCTCCCAGTATCACCACAACTACCACCACCATCATCCCCGTACCACCAAACTACCGCCACCATCCTCCCCTGTATCACCACAACTACCCCACCATCCCCCCCGTATCACCACAACTACCGCCACCATCTCCCCTGTATCCACAACTACCCCACCATCTCCCGTATCACCACAACTACCGCCACCATCCTCCCTGTATCACCCAACTACCGCCACATCATCCCCAGTACCATCCACAACTTACCCACACCATCCTCCCCTGTATCACCACAACTACCGCCACCATCCTCCCCAGTATCACCCAACTACCGCCACCATTCCTCCCCTGTATCACACAACTACCGCCACCATCCTCCCCTGTATCACCACATACTCCGCCACCATCCTCCCCTATCCCATACACCACTCTACCGTCACACAACCGCACATCCTCCCCTGTATCACACAACTACCGCCACCATCCTCCCCTGTATCACCACAACTACCCACCTCCTCCCCTGTATCACACACTACCGCCACCATCCTCCCCTGTATCACCACAACACACTACCACCACCCATCTCCCTGTATCACAACTACCACCACCATCCTCCCCTGTATCACCACAACTACCCCCATCCTCCCCTGTATCACCACAACTACCCCACCATCCTCCCCTGTATCACCACAACTACCGCCACCATCCTCCCCTGTATCACAAACTACCACCACCATCCTCCCCGTATCACCACAATTACCCACACCATCCTCCCTGTATCACCACAACTACCACCACCATCCTCCCCAGGTACCACGCACACCAACCATATCCCGACCACCAAACTACCACCGCCATCCTCCCCAGTATCCACAAAACTACCATCACCTCCTCCCCGACCACCACTACCACCATGTCCCTGTTACCACAACTACCACCACCATCCTCCCCTGTATTACACTTCCCCACCATTCTCCCGTTCACCAACTACCACCACCATTCTCCTCGGTTCACCACAACTACCACCACCATTAATCCTCCGGTACCACCACAACTACCCCACCATCCTCCCCAGTATCACCAACTACCCCACCATCCTCCCCGGATCACCACAACTACCACCACCATCCTCCCCGTATCACCACAACTACGACCACCATCCTCCCCAGTACACACAACTACACCAACATCATCCCCAGTACCACCACAATACATGCCACCATCCTCCCTGTATCACCACAACTACCACCACCATCCTCCCCTGTATCACCACAACTACCACCACCATCCTCCCCGATATTACAACTTCCACCACCATCCTCCCCAGTATCACCACAACTACGACCACCATCC
The DNA here is from genome assembly GCA_033576555.1 of Oophaga sylvatica. Taxonomy (NCBI): domain Eukaryota; kingdom Metazoa; phylum Chordata; class Amphibia; order Anura; family Dendrobatidae; genus Oophaga; species Oophaga sylvatica. Next base: position 25,010 of record JARQOD010003256.1, on the reverse strand, counting down.
TCCCCAGTACCACCACAACTATCACCACCATCCTCCCCGGTATTACAACTTCCACCACCATTCTCCCTGGTTTCACAACAACTACCACCACAATTCTCCCTGGTTTCACAACTACCACCACCATAATCCCTGGTACCACCACAACTACCGCCACCATCCTCCCCAGTATCACAACTACCACCACCATCCTCCACGGTATCACCACAACTACCACCACCATCCTCCCCAGTATCACCACAACTACGACCACCATCCTCCCCAGTACCACCACAACTATCACCAACATCATCCCCAGTACCACCACAACTACTGCCACCATCCTCCCCAGTATCACAACTACCACCACCATCCTCCCGGTATCACCACAACTACCACCACCATCCTCCCCAGTATCACCACAACTACGACCACCATCCTCCCCAGTACCACCACAACTACCGCCACCATCCTCCCCAGTATCACAACTACCACCACCATCCTCCCCGGTATCATCACAACTACCACCACCATCCTCCCAGTATCACCACAACTACGACCACCATCCTCCCCAGTATCACCACAACTATCACCAACATCATCCCCAGTACCACCACAACTACTGCCACCATCCCCCCCGGTACCACCACAGCTACCACCACCATCCTCCCCTGTATCACTACAACTACCACCACCATCCTCCCCGATATTACAACTTCCACCACCATCCTCCCCTGTATCACCACAACTACGGCCACCATCCTCCCTGTATCACCACAACTACGGCCACCATCCTCCCCTGTATCACCACAACTACCACCACCATCCTCCTCTGTATCACCACAACTACCACCACCATCCTCCCAATATTACAACTTCCACCACCATCCTCCCCTGTTTCACCACAACTACCACCACCATCCTCCTCTGTATCACCACAACTACCACCACCATCCTCCCCAATATTACAACTTCCACCACCATCCTCCCCTGTATCACCACAACTACGGCCAATGTGTAGCCCTGGTGGTAGGCACACGCAGTACCCTGGAGAGTGTGTGGCGAGACAGCAGTTTAATGCTAAATATTCATTCACTCGACATATACTAGACACACCCTTAGGGTAGTGGAGTTTACTCTTGAGGGAGTGGTCAAGGTATGTGTTAGAGTGATTTAGTGAGTCTAGTTCCTGTCTTCGGACAGTGAGGACGTGTGGAGGAGTGTCTAGACTTCAGAGAGAGAAGACGTCTGGAGGGAGGAAGGAGTCTAGCCTGCTTTATCACTAGTTCATATCGTGGAGTCTGGTATAGGTGTTTGAATACACCTTAGTCTAGTCAGAGCTGTATCACCTCCTCAGCATACACTGAAGGAAAGAAGAAGTTTTAGTACAGAAAGCCTTCAGCATCCCTGTCTAAAGGACGGTATCAGGTTCAGAGACGTGCTCCTGCCTGTTGATAACTGAGCATCTGTAGCTAACTTTGAAGGAAGGAAAAGAAAGAAGTGACTGCTCGACCCTTGGCTAGTTTGAGTGCTTATGTTACCAGCGTGGACAAGGCGAAAGACAAAGTGGATTTATTGGATTAGTGCTTACGGATTGAAGAAGTCCAGCACATTGCACCCGGTCACTGGGGACCGAAGGGTCACTGTTGTTTCAAGCACAGTGATAAGAAAACCAGGAATCTACCGGACCCTAGGTCGCGGCAGACAAGCCCCTTATAGTCAGTACGTAACTGGGGTCAGGGGGAGTGAAGACTTTAGAGTTTCTGCAGGACAAAATAAGAATTCAGCTCCTTCACAGGAAGGCCCCTAACACAAAGCTGACTGGGCAGGTACAGCTATAGATTAGCTGGAGATTTTGAGGGAACTACGCTTCAGGCTGGTTGTACTCGTTGTATTGGAAGTAAAGGAGGCCCCTAACTTGTCCAGCTGCTGTCTCAAGATACACTCTCCTTGGATCAGCCTCCCTGGGACCTGCCTGAACATCTTACAAGTAAAGGTATGGAAAGACGCTGACCGTGTGAGACTGTGTTCTTTATCTGCACCCGACTTCACAAATCTCATAGACTTTGAGGGACCAGTCCCACCTGTAGGGGACCCGACATCTAGCTGCCTCACCATCCCCTCAGAGATCTACAGCAGCGCTGGTACTAATTACCAGAATACTACAGGTGGCGTCACGAACTGTACATAAATCAATCCCCTGTAAATATATCCCCAACATACGCCAGACCGCCAGGGCCACAGACCGAGCCACAGCTACCTGTGACAAACCCCATAGACTTCCATGGGCTCGGCTCTGAGTACCCCATTGCCCTGGTAACCCACAATTGTGGTGGCGGGTCGACACACCACCATCCTCCCCTGTATCACCACAACTACCACCACCATCCCCCTCTGTATCACCACAACTACCACCACCATCCTCCCCTGTATCACCACAACTACCACCACCATCCTCCCCTGTATCAGCACAACTACCATCACATTCCTCCCCGGCACCACCACAGCTACCACCATTGTCCCTGTTACCATCACAACTACCACCACCATCCTCCCTGGTTTCACAGATACCACCACCATCCTCCCCAGTACCACCACAACTACTGCCACCATCCTCCCCGGTATCACAACTACCACCACCATCCTCCCCGGTACCACCACAACTACCACCACCATCCTCCTTAGTATCACCACAACTACGACCACCATCCTCCCCAGTACCACCACAACTATCACCAACATCATCCCCTGTATCACCACAACTACCACCACCATCCTCCCCTGTATCACCACAACTATCACCAACATCATCCCCTGTATCACCACAACTACCACCACCATCCTCCCCTGTATCACCACAACTACCACCATCATCCTCCCCTGTATCACCACAACTACCACCACCATCCTCCCCTGTATCACAACTACCGCCACCATCCTCCCCTGTATCACCACAACTACCACCACCATTCTCCCCTGTATCACCACAACTACCACCACCATCCTCCCCTGTATCACCACAACTACCGCCACCATCCTCCCCTGTATCACCACAACTACCGCCACCATCCTCCCCTGTATCACCACAACTACCGGCACCATCCTCCCCTGAATCACCACAATTACCACCACCATCCTACCCTGTATCACCACAACTACCGCCACCATCCTCCCCTGTATCACCACAACTACCACCACCATCCTCCCCTGTATCACCACAACTACCACCACCATCCTCCCCTGTATCACCACAACTACCGCCACCATCCTCCCCTGTATCACCACAACTACCACCACCATCCTCCCCTGTATCACCATGTGATGAACGGGCACACGGTCTGCCACACGGTAGCCCGGGGTATCACGGCCTGTGATCCCTCCGTGCCGCAAATGTGACGAAAACGCGCACACACACGACGGCTGCTGCCGTCCGACCCGGTAAACTGCAGGGACTTTTAATTATCCCACTTCCACTTAGGAACTTGCAGCTCTCTGGCGCCCCCCTTACCCTCAGGTCAGTCAGGGAACTGCACCTAGGATAATTGGTCGCCAGACGGGTCACTTGGATGTGTGCTGGCTATTGGGCACGCTGCAGTGAGGGAATTATAATTACTCCTGGCTGCAGCCCGGCAGAACTCTTATAAACCCCGCTCCGTCACTGCCAGCGTCACCCAATAGATTAACACTTTACACCCCTTCCTTTTAGCTGCCACCAGCTACGGCTTTTGATGAACAATTTATCAAGAGGGTCCGTAGCAACCCCAAAACAGAAGCGTAGTGCTTCAGGCACGTGCAAATTCGTTTATAGAGCAGGAGAGACAAACTAATAAATTTATAGGTTTATTCCTAAAAAAGGCAGGCAGTGCTTATACAATATAAAAAGATGTAACAAGCTGAGGCAATATAGTTATGTACAAGACAATTAGAAAATAAAAGGGGTTAACGTAAGGAAGATCAACTTACAGTTCTTAGATCATAGTAGGTAAGCCATGCGGTCGGGGGAGGGGAGACATCACAATGCATCACAGAGCTGCTATAAGTCTGGTGTCCAGGGCAGATCTGAGCCAGAATACCTGGCCCCTACCTTATAGACCTGTGGCCGTGACATCATAAACGGGGTGGAGTTACCAGGGTCCTCCCCTTGCTGAAAGGTATGGTTGGAGTTCTGAAAGATTATCAGGAGCATAACTCATCCTGAGAAACTCGCAGAAGAATGGCAGACCTATCAATGATCTTACTTTGAAATGACGGTTCAAATGAGCCCACACGCGGGTGGGCTAGTTTATAGGGCATCCGAGAATTCCATTTCTCGGGTTCTGTTGGAGTTATGGGTTTACCAGTACCACGGGACCATTGCCTGTCAGGCGCATGTTTCACAACAGTACTTTCGTGTTTCTAGCGGACGCTCCCACCGTGTTATTAACCAAAACAGAATGCAGTCTCTAAAATGGCTGCTAGTGTAGGAGCAGCACATGTGCTGACAATGGGGGACCACTGCGGTGAAGCGGGAAAACTTCCAGCACTGGCAGCTCACATTACACTGCCTGAGTGCAGGCTGGGGGTTGGTGAGAAGTATGAGAGCTGCAGAGAGAAGGAGGGGGGCTTTGCTTGGTGGGCTTTCAGCAGTACAAAAAAAAGATGAGGACAGCAATTCCAGCACAGCACTCATCACACCTCCCCCCTTAGAGGGCGCTACGGAGGCATGACCTGTCGGTAATCCGACATGCGCACCTCAGCGGGTTCGCCACGTCGTGATAACCCATCAGCATTCCCATGTTCGCTGCCTTTCTTGTGTTGTACGGCAAGATCATACTGCTGTAGGGCAAGGCTCCAGCGTAGCAACCTACCATTGGTTCCGGACACTGTGTGCAGCCAGCTCAGAGGGTTGTGGTCGGTGACCACCTTGAAGGTGCGCCCGTACAGGTAGGGCTGCAAACGTTGCAGTGCCCAGACCATGGCCAGGCACTCCTTCTCGATGGTGGAGTATGCCACTTCCCTTGGCAGAAGTTTCCGGCTCAGGTACAACACGGGGTGCTCCTGGTTCCCCGAATCAACCTGGCTGAGTACAGCACCGAGGCCAAATTCGCTGGCGTCAGTCTGTACCCGGAAGGGCCGACTGCTGTCGACGGCTCTCAGCACTGGAGAGCTGCACAAGGCTGTTTTCAAAGCTCGGAATGCCGCCTCACAGCCATCTGTCCAGCTGACTGTTTGGGGTAGACCGCCCTTGGTGAGGTCCGTCAAGGGTTTTGCAATGGCGCTATAGTTCGGTACGAAACGCCTATAGTACCCTGCAGTGCCCAGGAAGGACTTCACCTGCTTTTTGGTCCTGGGGGTGGGCCAGGACACGATCGCGTCCACTTTCTCGGGGTCTGGACTCATGGAACCCCGCCTACCCGGTGCCCCAGGTAGTGGACCTCCCTCATGCCCATCTGGCATTTTCCCGGCTTGATGGTCAGACCTGCCTGGTGAATACGCTTGAGCACCTCCTGGAGATGCTGAAGGTGTTCCTCCCAGGTGGAACTGAAGACGGCAATGTCGTCCAGGTACGCCACAGCGTACTCCTCCAGTCCCTGAAGCAGGTGGTTGACCATCCGCTGGAAAGTGGCAGGGGCATTCTTCATGCCGAAAGGCATGACCGTGGACTCGTACAGTCCAAAAGGGGTGATAAAGGCGGATTTCTCCTGCGCCTCAGGGCTCAGGGGAATCTGCCAGTATCCCCGGCTTAAATCCATGATGGATATGTACTTGGCATTCGCCAACCGCTCCAGCAGATCCTCGATGCGTGGCATTGGGTGCGCATCAGAGGTAGTGATGGCGTTGAGCCCCCTGTAGTCCACGCAGAACCGGGTGGTCCGATTCTTTTTTGGCACGAGAACTACAGGTGAGGCCCACGCGCTTTTGGACTGCCGGATCACCCCCAGCTGCAACATCTCATGGATCTCCTGGCGCATAATCTGCTGCACTTCCTCAGAGATCCGATAAGGTGTCCGCCATAACGGGGCGTGATTCCCGGTGTCCACCTCGTGGACTGCCAACTCGGTCCTTCCGGGTCGGTTCGTGAACTCGGCCCGGAAGGGTTCCAGAGTGGTCAGCAACTGCAACCGCTGGGAGACGGTTAGCGAGGCATTTACCTCCATGTCCTCAATGGACCCATTGGCATTAGCTTGGGCCAGCATGTCTAGGAGGGGATCCTCTTCCCCGTCCTCGGCAGATTGCAGACCGGTAGGACGCAGGCTTCACGTTCGTGATGGGCCTTCATCATGTTGACGTGAAAGGCCTTGCGCCTACCCCGAGTGTGGTCAAGCGTGACCACGTAGGTGGCTGGGTTGAGCTGTTGGTGCACGACGTACGGGCCTTCCCAGGCTGCCTGAAGCTTATCCTTTGGTACGGGGACCAGCACCCACACCTTTTGACCCACCTGGTAGGTCCGCTCCCGGGGCCTTCTGGTCGTACCAGTGCTTCTGGTCAGCCTGAGCCTGCGTCATGTTGTCATGCACCAACTGCGTCAAGGTCTGCATCTTGTCGCGGAAGCGCATGACATAATCCACGATGGACACTTCCGTGGGGTTTGGCTCATCTTCCCAGGATTCTCTTATCAACCCAAGGGGTCCCCGGACTCGCCTACCATACAGGAGCTCGAAGGGGGAGAACCCCGTCGAGGCCTGCGGGACTTCTCTGTAGGCAAATAGCAGGTGTGGGAGGTACCGCTCCCAATCGCGTCCCTTGGTCTCAACCAGCATGCGGAGCATCTGTTTGAGGGTACCGTTAAAGCGCTCACACAAACCATTGGTCTGTGGGTGATACGCACTCGATACCATACGCGTCACCTGCATTTTGCTGCAGAGAGCCTTCATTAGGCGAGACATAAATTGGGTCCCTTGATCGGTAAGCATCTCCCTGGGAAATCCTACCCGTGAAAAGATGGTCACCAGTGCATCCGCCACCTTATCTGCCCTAGTTGAGGACAGAGCTACTGCCTCCGGTGTTATGTTACGGTAGCTGAGGAGTGCAGGTAAAAAAGGAAATACACCAGAGCAGTTGGAATCTATGAGATTGCAGTACCCTGACTAACCACCGCAACTAGAGGCAGCCGTGGAGCATTCCTACATTGGTCCTAGACGCCTCGTCACAGCCTGAGAAACTAACTACACCTAAAGATAGAAATAGGAAAGCTATCTGCCCCGGAGCAGAACCCCAAAGATAATAGAAAGCCCCCAAACATGTAATGGCGGTTAGACAAGAGGAAATACTGACACAGAAAGAAAATAGTATGAGCAAACGCTGGGGCCCAAACTATCTAAATAGAAAAGGACAGGAAGGGTATTTACTGCAATCTCAGAAAACCCTGAAAAAACACCAACTCTACTAATTTCAAAAACACCTGAGATCACACGACCTCTACCACCTAAATTAGTTCTCTGGTGTAACAAAAACAAAACAGCAGCCACTGAAAAAAAACTGGAAAAAGCAAAAGTACAAAACACAGTGGCTGGACTAAACTGAGAGGGCAAAAGCCCCCGGAGGGGACCCTGAAGGCCCCCACAGAAGTGCAGGACAAAATGCAAAAATATAGCAAAAACACAAAATAAGAAATTGTCTTATCTGATAGCAGGAGATGCAGACACGACACAGCAGGCTACAAGGGAAACTGGAAAGAAGGATTCAGACCAGAACAATTGATCACCGGCAACCCTGATGGGAAAATGACTCCCTTATATAAGACCAATCAGTAACACCTGATTCCCAGTCCTCACAATCCTCACTAGTACCGCTTGTAACCACCAGAGGGAGCCTCTGCTCAGAACTCATCTCAAACCCATTCACAACAGTACCCCCCCCTTGAGGAGGGGTCACCGAACCCTCATTTGAGCAACCAGGTCGGTCAGGATGAGTTCTATGATACGCACGGATAAGTCTCCTAGCATGGATGTCCGAAGCAAACACCCAAGAATTGTCTTCCTGACCATAACCTCTCCATTTAACCAAATACTGGAGTCTTCGTCTAGAAAAACGAGAATCCAATATTTTCTCAACCACATACTCCAGATTGCCCTCAACCAAAACAGGGTCAGGAGGCACAGCAGCAGGAACCACTGGCTCAACAAACCTCTTCAACAAGGACTTGTGGAACACGTTATGGATCTTAAATGTCCCTGGAAGAAGCAAACGAAAAGAAACAGGATTAATAATCTCCATGATCTTATAAGGTCCAATGAACCTAGGCTTAAATTTAGGAGATGCTACTCTCATAGGAATATTCTTTGAGGACAACCAGACCAAGTCCCCCACTTTAAACCGAGGACCATCAGTCCTATGCCGGTTAGCAAACCGCTGGGCCTTCTCCTGAGAGAGGGACAACCTCTCCACTACCTGGTCCCAAATCTGCTGCATACGCTCAACAACAGAGTCAACACCTGGACAGACAGAAGCCTCCGTCTGTCCTGAAGAAAATCGAGGGTGAAACCCAGAATTACAGAAAAACGGAGACATCAAAGTGGCAGAACTAGCCCTATTATTAAGAGCAAACTCAGCCAAAGGCAAAAAAGAGACCCAGTCATCCTGATCAGCAGACACAAAGCATCTTAGATAAGTCTCCAATGTCTGGTTTGTTCTCTCAGTTTGACCATTGGTCTGAGGATGAAATGCCGAGGAGAAAGACAATTGAACACCCAGTTTAGAACAAAAAGTCCTCCAAAATCTGGAAACAAACTGGACTCCTCTGTCAGACACAATGTTCTCAGGAATGCCGTGTAAACGAACCACGTGCTGAAGGAACAACGCACCAATTCAGAGGAGGAAGGCAACTTAGGTAATGGCACAAGATGTATCATTTTGGAAAACCTATCACAAATTACCCAGATGGTGGTCATTCTCTGAGAAACAGGAAGATCGGAAATGAAATCCATAGAGATATGGGTCCATGGTCTCTTGGGCACAGGCAATGGCATCAACAAACCACTAGAGCGAGAGCAAGGCTTGGAGCGAGAGCAAGTCCCGCAGGACTGCACAAATTCCCTGACATCGCGAGACAAGGTAGGCCACCAAAAGGACCGACTAACCAAGTCTCTGGTACCAAAAATTCCGGGATGCCCAGCCAATGCGGAACAATGAATCTCAGACATCACACTCTTTTTCCATTGGTCCGGGACAAACAATTTTCCAACAGGGCAGCGCTCGGGCCTATCCTCCTGACACCCCTCCAGAGCAAGTCTCAAATTGGGCGAGATGGCGGAAAGAACTACACCCTCCTTCAAAATAACAGAGGGATCAGATAGCTCAGGAGAGTCCGCAAGGAAACTCCTCGAGAGGGCATCCGCCTTAACATTCTTAGTGCCAGGAAGAAAGGAAACCACAAAATTAAAACGTGTGAAAAACAAGGCCCACCTGGCCTGTCTAGGATTGAGTCGCTTGGCAGATTCCAGATAGACCAGATTCTTATGGTCCGTAAGGACCACCACCTGATGTTTGGCTCCCTCCAGCCAATGTCTCCACTCTTCAAAAGCCCACTTCATGGCCAATAACTCCCGATTACCCACGTCATAATTACGTTCAGTAGGAGAAAATTTTGAGAGAAAAAGGCACAAGGGTTACTTTTAGAGGTCTCTGGATCTTTTTGGGACAAAACGGCACCTGCCCCAATTTCAGAGGCATCAACCTCCACCTGAAATGGCAGAGAAACATCAGGCTGCCGTAGAACAGGAGCAGAAGTGAATCTCTGCTTAAGTTCCTGAAACGCAGAGACTGCCTCAGGAGGCCAATTCACCACATCAGAACCCTTTCTGGTCAAATCAGTTAATGGTTTAACAATAACCGAGAAATTACCAATAAATTTACGATAAAAATTGGCAAAACCCAAAAATCTCTGAAGAGCCTTTAATGAAGTAGGTTGGACCCAATCACAGATGGCCTGAACCTTGACCGGGTCCATTTCAATAACAGATGGGGACAAAATGAATCCCAGAAATGAGATCTTCTGTACGCCAAAAAGACACTTTGATCCCTTCACATACAGAGCATTCTCTCTCAAAATCTGGAATACAGTTCGAACATGTTTCACATGAGAGTCCCAGTCATTAGAAAAAATCAAGATATCATCCAAATAAACAATCAGAAACTTGTCCACAAAATCCCTGAAAATGTCATTCATGAAGGACTGGAAGACGGAAGGAGCATTAGTGAGCCCAAAGGGCATCACAAGGTACTCAAAATGCCCTTCAGGGGTGTTAAATGCCGTCTTCCATTCATCCCCGTGCTTAATGCGAATAAGGTTATACGCCCCCCTGAGGTCAAGCTTGGTAAACCAAGTAGCGTTTTTCACCCTGGAAAACAGGTCAGAAATCAAGGGTAACGGTATTGATATTTCAAAGTAATATTGTTCAAGAGACGATAATCAATACACGGCCTTAATGAACCATCTTTTTTGGCCACAAAGAAAAAACCGGCACCTAAGGGTGAAGAGGATGGTCTGATATGACCCTTCTCCAATGACTCCTTGATATAAGACCGCATAGCGTCATGTTCAGGTACAGACAAGTTAAAAAGGCGACCTTTAGGGAATTTACTACCCGGCACTAATTCAATAGCGCAGTCATAGCTCCTATGGGGAGGTAAGGATGCAGATTTACTTTCGCTAAACACATCAGAAAAATCAAACAAAAAGTCAGGAACATCCTCAGCCTGGGGGGAGGCAGAAAAAACAGGAGTGTTGGTATTAACACATTGGCAGCCCCAACTGGTTACAGACACAGATTTCCAATCCAAAACAGGATTATGAGACTGTAACCAAGGGAAACCCAGCACTATAATGTCATGCAGATTATATAGAACCAAAAATTTGCAGCACTCCTGGTGATCAGGTTCAACCCTCATTATCACCTGAGTAGAAAACTGGGGTTTATTCTCAGCCAAAGGGGTAGAATCAATCCCCAGTAAAGGAATAGACTTCTGTAGGGGTATCAAGGGAAACCCACAACGTTTAGCAAAATCATAATCCATCAGGTTAATAGCTGCTCCAGAATCAACGAAAGCCTGAGCAGAAAATGAGGACAGAGAGCATATCAGAGTGACAGTTAATAAAAACTTAGTCTGAACACTACCCAAGACAACTGAGCGTGCAAAATGTCTTCCCCGCTTAGGGCAGACTGAAATAGCATGAGAGGCATCACCACAGTAGAAACATAACCCATTGCGCTTTCGAAACTCATGACGCTGTGCCCCAGACACCACTCCATCACACTGCATGGGCTCAGCAGCTGGCTCACAAGGCAACACCACTCCACGCATACTTCTCCGCTCACGCAAACGTCTGTCAATTTGAATCGCTAATGACATAGAATCATTGAGACCAGAGGGGACAGGGAATCCCACCATAACATCCTTTACATTATCCGACAGACCCTTCCGGAAAAGGGCCGCCAAAGCGTCGTCATTCCACTTGGTCAGGACTGCCCACCTACGGAATCTCTGACAGTATAACTCAGCGTCATCAAGCCCCTGATTTAATGCCAACAAGGCTTTTTCAGCTTGATCAGTGACATTAGGCTCATCGTACAATAACCCCAAAGCCTGAAAAAATGCATCAACATCACTCAAAACAGGATCCCAGGTTCAGGGAAAAAGCCCAATCCTGAGGATCGCCGCGCAGGAGAGAGATGATAATTTGAACCTGCTGCGCTGCGTTTCCTGAGGACTTAGATTTTAAGGCAAGAAACAATTTACAATTATTTTTGAAATTCTGAAACTTAGCTCGATCCCCTAAAAACAAATCTGGCATGGGGATCCTAGGTTCCACAACAGGCAACCTAGCAAGATATGCAGCAATACTCTGAACCTCAATGGCAAGCTGATCCACACGGCCAGACAACTGTGCAAACTCCATTGGGAGAAAAGATCCTCCCCAGCACCCAGAGATACAGAGGGAAAAAAAAAAAAAAAAAATGCAACAAGCAGAAAAATATCTCTGACAACTTTTCTTCCTTCAAAATATTTTTTCCCTTCTGTGAGTACCATACAATTTTTTTGAGGCCGGTGATACTGTTATGTTACGGTAGCTGAGGAGTGCAGGTAAAAAAGGAAATACACCAGAGCAGTTGGAATCTATGAGATTGCAGTACCCTGACTAACCACCGCAACTAGAGGCAGCCGTGGAGCGTTCCTACGTTGGTCCTAGACGCCTCGTCACAGCCTGAGAAACTAACTACACCTAAAGATAGAAATAGGAAAGCTATCTGCCCCGGAGCAGAACCCCAAAGATAATAGAAAGCCCCCAAACATGTAATGGCGGTTAGACAAGAGGAAATACTGACACAGAAAGAAAATAGTATGAGCAAACGCTGGGGCCCAAACTATCTAAATAGAAAAGGACAGGAAGGGTATTTACTGCAATCTCAGAAAACCCTGAAAAAACACCAACTCTACTAATTTCAAAAACACCTGAGATCACACGACCTCTACCACCTAAATTAGTTCTCTGGTGTAACAAAAACAAAACAGCAGCCACTGAAAAAAAACTGGAAAAAGCAAAAGTACAAAACACAGTGGCTGGACTAAACTGAGAGGGCAAAAGCCCCCGGAGGGGACCCTGAAGGCCCCCACAGAAGTGCAGGACAAAATGCAAAAATATAGCAAAAACACAAAATAAGAAATTGTCTTATCTGATAGCAGGAGATGCAGACACGACACAGCAGGCTACAAGGGAAACTGGAAAGAAGGATTCAGACCAGAACAACTGATCACCGGCAACCCTGATGGGAAAATGACTCCCTTATATAAGACCAATCAGTAACACCTGATTCCCAGTCCTCACAATCCTCACTAGTACCGCTTGTAACCACCAGAGGGAGCCTCTGCTCAGAACTCATCTCAAACCCATTCACAACACTCCGGGTACCGGGTAGCGTAGTCTACCACAGTAAGGATGTATTGCTTTCCAGAGCTGCTGGGGACGGCCAGCGGGCCCACAATGTCCACCGCGATCCTCTGGAAAGGCTCCTCTATCACTGGCAATGGGATCAGGGGAGCCTTAAGAGCAGGCCCCGCCTTCCCCACTCTTTGACAGGTGATACAGGAGCGGCAGTAGTTAGTCACATCTGTCCCATCTTGGGCCAATAGAAGTGTTGAGACAGCCGTGCCTTAGTTTTGCTGATCCCCAAGTGTCCAGCGAGTGGAATCTCATGGGCAATCCTCAACAACTCACCTCGGAACTGGTGCGTGACGACCAGCTGTTTTTTCCCTCAACCACTCCTTTTGGGAATCTCTGGGTACTGTCTCCCGGTACAACCTTCCTCGTTCCCAGAACACCCTCTCCTTATCAGTCACGGAGGTGGGCGTCTCGGCGAGGTGCCTCAAGTTCTCCAGGCTCGCATCTGAGTGCAGAGCGGTCTGGAACTCCTGGCTGGAGGCAGCCAGAAGTGACGTCAGGGTTCCTTCCTCACTGGGACCCTCTGGGACCGGCTCTGGGTCCACCTCTGGTTCAGTCTCTCCTGTAGCGGAGGAGGGTCCAGATGGCAGGGCGCTACCTGCGATCCGGGCACTCTGACTGCGGGTGACAGCAGCTACATATGCAGTCTCCCCGGGGATTTCTATAGACCCATCAGCCTGCGCTGCTATGGGCTCTACCTCCCCATCCACCCCCAACACTTCAGGAGCAGTGCTACTTATGGGCCAGTTACCTTCCTCGGTGGCACTGGTCAGTGTCATGGCGTCACCTTCCTCCCGGTTCCCATGCACCTCCCCATTTCCTTGAGCACTGTCGCTTGCTCCTGCTAGGGGTTCCTCAGCCGTCTCACTCCGCAGAGCGATGGGACTGAACGCTCCTGTACCTGTGGACACATCTACCACTTCAGAGAAAGGGTTAACAGATTCAGATGGCACAGATACATCACTATCAACATCAGTCCTAGGGAAAGAAAGTTTATCAGTTGCATCATCACTTCGCAAAGCATTAGCAGGTAACACAATCAGTTTCCCATCATCATCAACATCAACATCATGGTTAACGTTAACCTTATCATCAGATTGGGAAGGGGTGTCAGGGACATAGTACGCCACCATCCTCCCCAGATCAGTCCCCAATAAAACATCAGTGGGCAGGTTTTCGGACACCCCCACTTCCTTCACCCCGCTCCCGGCACCCTAGTCAATGAAAACTCGGGCTATCGGCAAGGGGTAGTGGACGCCCCCAATCCCTGTGACAGTTAAGGTTTTCCCCGGAATCAACTCTTCAGGGGCCGCCAGTTCGGGTCGGATGAGAGTTCGTTCAGCCCCGGTGTCCTTGAGGCCGGTAGCAAGACGGGCCCCCACGCGGACGGGCTGCACGTTGTCATCAACCCTCCCCACCACACCACCCACCAAAAGAACAGAGACGTTGGGCCCGGAGGCCTTGGCTGGGGGGTTCTTCTGCCTCTCCGGACAGGTGGCGCTGATGTGTCCAGTCCTTTTACAGGAGAAACACTGGCGGGGGTCTGATGTAGGCCTGGCGCTGGCAAAGGGGATAGTGCCTCCAGAGGGACGGCTGGCAGGGGCACTGGGGTTGGTTGCAGGCTTACCCCCTCCCCAGCGGGTGGTGACGGGCTTCCTCACCTCGGTTTTCCGGTTGGCCTCATAGCTGTCGGCGATCCGTGCTGTTCTGACCGCATCCTCCGGTTCTCGGTCCAGGATGAACTGTCGGACCTCAGCTGGGCACAGATGCAGGAACTGGTCTTTGATCATCAGGTCCCTCAGGTTCTCAAAGGTGTCAACTGACAGTCCCTGGATCCACTGGTCAAAGTGGTTCCTGAGTCCTTGCACCACATCGCTATAACTGTCGTGTGGGCCACGTTGGAGGTTCCGGAACTTCTTTCGGTATACCTCAGGGGTTAGCTGGTACTTGGCGATCAGGGCCTGCTTGATGGCCTGATAGTTGTCATCTTGATCCGGCGTGAGTGAAGCAAACGCCTCCAGAGCTTTGCCCTTTAGCCCGGGAGTCAAGTACCTGGCCCATTGGTTGTCAGGCAGCCGGTACTGTCTGCAGACTTTCTCAAAGGCCCGCAGAAAAGTGTCCAAGTCTCCGTCCTTTTCCATCACGGGAAAGTGCTCCGGCCGGGGCTTGGGACTCTGAGCGCTGCTGGGCACACTGCTCTGGGCTGTGGAGGGCATTGCCCCTTGTCTGAGCAGCTCCAGTTCATGGGCTCTCTGAGCTTCCCGCTCGGCCCTCTCGGCCTCTCGCTGGGCTCTCTCGGCCTCTCGCTGGTTGGCCTCTCGCTGGTCGGCTCTCTCTTGAGCTTTCTGGATCAGCTTCAGGCGTTCTTCATGGTCGTCAGTGGAGAGTCCCTCCAGGGCCACCTGCAGGTAAGGGTCCATCCCGCCCTGGGTGTAAGCAGTCAGGGGTTGGGCCTCTGCTCCTGCGGCACCACCTTGGCTTGGGCCGGCTCCTGCGCCCTCCTCGCTCTGAGCGTGGTCCCGTGCCATCAGGGCCTGGATCACTGCGGCCTTGGTTTGGTCCATGGGGACAATCTGCCTCCACTCGCATATGGCTAGAAGAGTTTCCCTGCTACTCCGATTATACCAGTCGAATCCCCTCGTAGCCATGGTTGCCAAATAAAAGATAGGATAGAAAAACAAAGAGAAGGGAGGGGTAACCGCAAGTACACACAATTGTCTCAGGACTAATAAACACTGAGTCTGTTCTCCAAAACTTTAGTTGCAGGGTCGCTGAAGAACCATGCAAGTTTTTTAGTGAATGGAATGATTGCTCAAACCAGATCACTAATGCTCTATAATCCCACCGCTGCCACCAATATGTGATGAACGGGCACACGGTCTGCCACACGGTAGCCCGGGGTATCACGGCCTGTGATCCCTCCGTGCCGCAAATGTGACGAAAACGCGCACACACACGACGGCTGCTGCCGTCCGACCCGGTAAACTGCAGGGACTTTTAATTATCCCACTTCCACTTAGGAACTTGCAGCTCTCTCTGGCGCCCCCCTTACCCTCAGGTCAGTCAGGGAACTGCACCTAGGATAATTGGTCGCCAGACGGGTCACTTGGATGTGTGCTGGCTATTGGGCACGCTGCAGTGAGGGAATTATAATTACTCCTGGCTGCAGCCCGGCAGTACCCTTATAAACCCCGCTCCGTCACTGCCAGCGTCACCCAATAGATTAACACTTTACACCCCTTCCTTTTAGCTGCCACCAGCTACGGCTTTTGATGAACAATTTATCAAGAGGGTCCGTAGCAACCCCAAAACAGTAGCGTAGTGCTTCAGGCACGTGCAAATTCATTTATAGAGCAGGAGAGACAAACTAATAAATTTATAGGTTTATTCCTAAAAAAGGCAGGCAGTGCTTATACAATATAAAAAGATGTAACAAGCTGAGGCAATATAGTTATGTACAAGACAATTAGAAAATAAAAGGGGTTAACATAAGGAAGATCAACTTACAGTTCTTAGATCATAGTAGGCAAGCCATGCGGTCGGGGGAGGGGAGACATCACAATGCATCACAGAGCTGCTATAAGTCTGGTGTCCAGGGCAGATCTGAGCCAGAATACCTGGCCCCTACCTTATAGACCTGTGGCCGTGACATCATAAACGGGGTGGAGTTACCAGGGTCCTCCCCTTGCTGAAATGTATGGTTGGAGTTCTGAAAGATTATCAGGAGCATAACTCATCCTGAGAACCTCGCAGAAGAATGGCAGACCTATCAATGATCTTACTTTGAAATGACGGTTCAAATGAGCCCACACGCGGGTGGGCTAGTTTATAGGGCATCCGAGAATTCCATTTCTCGGGTTCTGTTGGAGTTACGGGTTTACCAGTACCACAGGACCGTTGCCTGTCAGGCGCATGTTTCACAACAGTACTTTCGTGTTTCTAGCGGACGCTCCCACCGTGTTATTAACCAAAACAGAATGCAGTCTCCAAAATGGCTGCTAGTGTAGGAGCAGCACATGTGCTGACAATGGGGGACCACTGCGGTGAAGCGGGAAAACTTCCAGCACTGGCAGCTCACATTACACTGCCTGAGTGCAGGCTGGGGGTTGGTGAGAAGTATGAGAGCTGCAGACAGAAGGAGGGGGGCTTTGCTTGGTGGGCTTTCAGCAGTACAAAAAAAAGATGAGGACAGCAATTCTAGCACAGCACTCATCACACACCACAACTACCACCACCATCCTCCCCTGTATCACCACAACTACCACCACCATCCTCCCAGGTACCACTGCAACTACCACTACCATAATCCCGGCACCACCAGAACTACCACCACCATCCTCCCCAGTACCACAAAACTACCATCACCTTCCTCCCCGGCACCACCACAGCTACCACCATTGTCCCTGTTACCATCACAACTACCACCACCATTGTAATGTATGTAGTACAGTTCATATAGCGTCTTGTGCTTGGGTGCGATGAAAACACAGGAGTCACAGGTTTGATATAGAAAAGTCCTGTATTACTTCATACAAGTTGGCAGAAATAGTCACACAGTTTGCAGACACAGAAACAGGAGACACAGCAGGCCAGAGTAATCCAAGCTCAGCAATCACTCTCCAATACAGATTCAGGATCTTCTTCTCTGTTACCGTAAGTCCATGCAAACGTGGGTCTTTCAAAGAGCAGGGTTCAGAGTCCACAAGTGCTTCAGAGTTCCTCAGTAGGAATAGCTGGAGTACAAGGTCCAAGGCTTACAGGAGTCAAGTCACAGGTTCACTGCAGGCTAGATTCTGAAGCACTGATTGCTCAGCTGTGGCTGCTTAAGAAGCAAAGGAGAGAATCAGGGCGGGAACATGCAAGCTGGAAACTCCATTTTGACTGAGGGCAAGATAGCTGCAGCAAGACAGAAAGTAAAATGGCTGACGAACAAACTGAGTTTCAGGAATATATACATAGAACCTTACATTACTCCCCCCTTAAGGACAACCTCCGGATGACCTCAGACCAGGCTTCTGTGGGTACCTCTGATGAAACTGATGGAGCAAGCGAGGAGCATTAACGTTATTGACCGGTTCCCATGAGTTGTCCTCCACTGGGTAGCCCTACCATTTAATCAGATATTGTAACTGATTTCTATACAACCTGGAATCTAAAATCCTTTCCACCACAAATTCTTCCTGACCATCGACTAGCACTGGGTCAGGGCAAGGAGAGGAACGTCCAGGAAACGTATTGGGTGTCGCAGCCTTTAGTAGGGATACATGAAAGACAGGGTGGATTCTCATAGTTCTGGGCAGTTGAAGACGACAAGCAACGGCACTTATAATTTTACTGATTTTATAGGGTCCAATGTACTTATGTCCCAACTTAGAAGATGGAATCCTTAACTTAAGATTTCTGGTTGACAGCCAGACCAAGTCTCCTACCTTGAAAGCTGGTGCAGGTTTACGAAATTTATCTGCTGCTTTCTTGTACCTTTCTTGAGCCGATTCCAGATTTTCCTTTAGAAGATCCATATTCTTCTGTAAAGACGTGATTCTTTCAGCCACTGCTGGTAAAGGCGTTTCTATGGGAAATCGTGGTAGAATGTTAGGATGATAACCTAGATTAGAGTAAAAAGGAGACTGTTTAGTGGAGGCACTCTGAGAGTTGTTATACGAGAACTCAGCTAATGGAAGTAGATCCACCCAATCATCCTGTAGGTGGCAGATAAAGCAGCGGAGATACTGCTCCAGGGTTTGATTGGTTCGTTCTGTCTGTCCATTAGTCTGGGGATGAAAAGCAGAAGAAAGGTTTACTTTAATGTCCAATGCTGCACAGAAATTTTGCCAAAACCTAGAAGTGAATTGCACCCCTCGATCCGAAATAACCTCATCCGGTACTCCATGTAAGCGAAACACATCTTTAATCATCAAATCTGATGTCTGTTTTGCAGTGGGTAAGCCGACACAAGGGATAAAATGAGCTGCCTTTGTTAGACGGTCAACCACCACTAGAATGGTGTTCTTCCCCTGAGAGGTTGGTAACTCCACAATGAAGTCCATAGAAATGGATCCCCACGGGCGGGACGGGGTGGGAAGAGGCTGTAACAGACCAGTTGGTGAGGAGCGAGGTGTTTTGCATCTTGCACAGACCTCACATGAAGTGACATAATTCAAAACATCCTTCCTGCAAGTGGGCCACCAAAAGAACGAGAAAGAAATTCCTGTGTCTTTAGAATTCCTCTATGCCCAGCTATCTTGGAATCGTGAATGAGTTGCAATACTCTTAATCTGACTGTTTCAGGAATATACAGACGTTGTCCCTGAATCCACACACCATTCTTAAAGACAAGACTTACGTCCCTTGGGGGTTGTGCCAAAAAGGAATCCGCATGGTATGCTTCCTTGATGTCCTTAAGTAGGTCTTGATTATGAATTACTCCTAGGAATCTAGAGTCAGGAAGAATAGTTTTAGGAGGAGTAATTGGACGTGTCTCTGCTGAGTAAATCCTAGAGAGTGCATCAGCCTTTCCATTGCGCGATCCTGGTCTATAAGAGATGATAAAATTAAATTGGTTTAAGAAAAGATTCCAGCGAGCCTGGCGAGGAGTCAGGCACTTAGCCGACCTGATAAACTCAAGGTTACGATGGTCTGTCAGGACGACTATTTGCTGTGCAGCTCCCTGAAGAAGGTGTCTCCATTCTTTGAAGGCGCAATAATGGCCAACAACTCTCTATTGCCCACATCGTAGTTCCTCTCAGCCGAAGACAACTGCTGGGAAAAGAAGGCACAGGGATGCAAGACATTCTTCTCACCTGTTCTCTGAGAGAGTATAGCTCCAACGGCACAGTCTGAAGCATCCACCTCTATTATGAAGGCAAGCTCGGGGTTGGGATGTACTAGGATAGGTGCAGTGGTAAATTTATCTTTTAGACGGGAAAATGCTTCCTGGGCTTGGGGAGTCCAGGAAAACCTAGACTCTTTCCGGGTAAGTTGAGTGATAGGTGACACTACCTCAGAGAAATTTCTAATGAAACGTCTATAGAAGTTGGCAAACCCGATGAAGCGCTGTACCTCCTTCACATTTCTAGGACTTGGCCAATCCTTGATGGCTTGGGTTTTGCTTCCATCCATACTAATTCCTTTTGTAGACAGTACATACCCCAGAAATTGAATTTCGGTCCTATGGAATTCACACTTTTCAAGTTTGATGTAAAGATGATTTTGTCTTAGACGTTCCAAGACCATTCTCACATGTCCATGATGTTCCTCTGTGGAGTTAGAAAAAATTAGAATATCATCCAAATAAATTACCACGAATGTATCTAGGAGATCCCTGAAGATGTCATTCACAAGTGTTGGAAAGTGGCTGGGGCGGTACTCAGACCAAAAGGCATAACTAGATATTCAAAGTGTCCATAGCGTGACCTGAATGCAGTCTTCCATTCATCCCCAGGTCTAATACGGACTAAGTTATAGGCCCCACCAAGATCTAGTTTAGAAAAAATTTTGGCATGTCGCACTCTCTCCAATAACTCAGGGATTAAAGGCAATGGATAACGGTTTCTAATAGTAACCTTATTGAGTTCCCTATAGTCTACGCATGGTCTCAGAGATCCATCTTTCTTCTTTACAAAGAAGATGGGTGCACCTGCAGGAGATGAAGAGGGGCGTATGAAGCCCTTGGCTAGATTTTCATCTATGTAATCCTTTAAAGCCTTTAGCTCGGGCCCCGCCAGGGGTAGATCTTACCAAAAGGTATCTCTGCTCCAGGCAATAATTCAATTGGACAATCATATGGACGGTGAGGAGGAAGCTGGTCAGCGTTCTTCTTGTCACATAAATCCACATAGTCCTGGTATACAGCTGGTAGTTCAGGGACTGACATGATTCCTTTAGGAACAGAGCAAGCTGATACTTTTGGACTCATCTGTTTCTCTGGAAAGTGTAATTCCTTGGTCTCCCAGTTAATGGTAGGATTCTGAGCCTGCAGCCATGGTAGCCCTAGAATAATGGGAAAGTGGGGAGAAGAGATAAGCATAAAGGACAGTTTCTCTTGATGATCTTTACCCATAAGAACCCTCAAAGGCTCTGTTTCCTGATCCACTGGTCCAGAGGTCAGCAGGGAGCCATCCACAGTTTCCATCTGTACTGGAGTAGCCTTCTTCACTGAACGTATTCCCTGTTTCAGAGCAAAGGAGACATCCATAAAATTTCCACTTGCCCCTGAGTCGATCATAGCAGAGCTAGACACCCAAGCTGAGTCAACCCAGAGTTTGATGGAAAGAAAGCAATGAGACACCGCTGAGGAAACTTGAAAAATGGCAGCGTTTACACAGTCAACGTCCTCAGAGGTAACGGAGTTTAAGTCCGAGAAATCAAGATCTGTTGCTGCAGATCTCTCTGGAGCCTGAGGCTCGGACCTGACAGATCCCCTCTCGCAACACTCACAATGAATGAGTGCTGCAGTAGTCTTACGAGAACGGCTGGGGCAGTTTATAATGAAGTGCCCTGACTTACCACAATAGAAACATAGATTCTCCTTAAAACGATGTTCCTTGCGTGCATCACTAACCCGTCGTTGTAAAGAGTCTACCTGCATGGGTTCAGGTTTCCCGTGTAATCCTACTCAAAGGTTCCTTAGCTGGAGAGGAAGGTAGGAAAAGGTTAGTACGATTGCTTTCGAACCATCTCTCTTGCCTGCGTTCAGTCAGACGAGTATCAATGCGGATGCAGTAGTTAATAAAGTCACCTAACGCAGTGGGAGGGTCGGCACGAGCAAGTTCATCCTTAATCAGTGGAGATAACCCCTTTCGAAAAATAGATTTTTTGGCGGAACTGTCCCAGGTGGTATCAAGGGCCCATCTCCTGAAATCCAAGGCATATTCAGCTACCGAGTGCTTACCTTGGCGCAAAGCTAACATGGCTGCTTCAGCTGTTGCACCTCGATTGGGGTCATCAAACACCTGCCCCATGGCTGAAATAAAATCATCAAGGTGATTCAAACAATCATCCTCAGTCTCAATCAGAGGGTTTGCCCACATTAAAGCCTTGTTGGTAAGCAACATAATTATAGTAAGCACCTTAGATCGTTCAGTGGGAAATTGTGAAGCATGTGCAGAAAAAAAAAGATTGCATTGATTAATAAATCCCCTGAATTTCTCACGTTCACCGCCAAAACGAAAAGGGGGCAACTTGGGAATCCCAGCACTCGGGGCTACGGCAGGAGCCTGGACTCGCCCCTCTAGAACCTCAATCCTGGCTCGCAAATCCTGGGTAGTCTGTCCAACCACTTGCAAATTGTGATTATTGAGGTCCTGTAGATTTGTAAAACGGGTCTTTATATTCTGCAAATCTGCAAGGATATTATCAGTCACTCCGCAAAGTTCCTTTATGCGGGCCTCCATTTTCCAGATCTTTTAAGACAGGATTACTGGAAGAAGAGGAGAGAGAAAAAAAAAACAATAGTGTTCACCTGTGGTAACACTGCAGAGAGAAAAAAAAATTAAGGGAACTGCTCACCTGGAATGGTTGTGAGAAGTCACAACCACTATCATCACAGAAAGTTTCAACCAGACATCTGATATCCAGAGTTACAGCAGACAAAAAAGAGAAAAGAAAGGAAAAAAAAAAAAAACAATAGTGTTTACCTGTGGTAACACTGCAAAAAAGAAAAAACTTAAGGGAATTGCTCACCTGGAATGGTTGTGAGAAGTCACAACCACTGTCATCACAGAAAGTACAACCGGACGTCTGATATCCACAGTACAGCAGACACAGCCTTTCCAGACCCAGCAGACACTAACGTTTTGGCTTCAGAATCTTGTAATGTATGTAGTACAGTTCATATAGCGTCTTGTGCTTGGGTGCGATGAAAACACAGGAGTCACAGGTTTGATATAGAAAAGTCCTGTATTACTTCATACAAGTTGGCAGAAATAGTCACACAGTTTGCAGACACAGAAACAGGAGACACAGCAGGCCAGAGTAATCCAAGCTCAGCAATCACTCTTCAATACAGATTCAGGATCTTCTTCTCTGTTACCGTAAGTCCATGCAAACGTGGGTCTTTCAAAGAGCAGGGTTCAGAGTCCACAAGTGCTTCAGAGTTCCTCAGTAGGAATAGCTGGAGTACAAGGTCCAAGGCTTCAGGAGTCAGGTCACAGGTTCACTGCAGGCTTGATTCTGAAGCACTGATTGCTCAGCTGTGGCTGCTTAAGAAGCAAAGGAGAGAATCAGGGCGGGAACATGCAAGCTGGAAACTCCATTTTGACTGAGGGCAAGATAGCTGCAGCAAGACAGAAAGTAAAATGGCTGACGAACAAACTGAGTTTCAGGAATATATACATAGAACCTTACAACCATCCTCCCCGGTATTACAACTTCCACCACCATTCTCCCTGGTTTCACAACAACTACCACCACCATTCTCCCTGGTTTCACAACTACCACCACCATAATCCCTGGTACCACCACAACTACCGCCACCATCCTCTCCAGTATCACAACTACCACCACCATCCTCCCCGGTATCACCACAACTACCACCACCATCCTCCCAGGTGCCACTGCAACTACCACTACCATAATCGCGGCACCACCAGAACTACCACCGCCATCCTCCCCAGTACCACAAAACTGCCATCACCTTCCTCCCCGGCACCACCACAGCTACCACCATTGTCCCTGTTACCATCACAACTACCACCACCATCCTCCCCGGTATTACAACTTCCACCACCATTCTCCCTGGTTTCACAACAACTACCACCACCATTCTCCCTGGTTTCACAACTACCACCACCATAATCCCTGGTAACACCA
The DNA here is from genome assembly GCA_033576555.1 of Oophaga sylvatica. Lineage (NCBI taxonomy): Eukaryota > Metazoa > Chordata > Amphibia > Anura > Dendrobatidae > Oophaga > Oophaga sylvatica. The sequence goes on along the minus strand of JARQOD010003256.1, from coordinate 1,306 downwards.
CAACTACCGCCACCATCCTCCCCAGTATCACAACTACCACAACCATCCTCCCCGGTATCACCACAACTACCACCACCATCCTCCCCAGTATCACCACAACTACGACCACCATCCTCCCCAGTACCACCACAACTATCACCAACATCATCCCCAGTACCACCACAACTACTGCCACCATCCTCCCCTGTATCACCACAACTACCACCACCATCCTCCCCTGTATCACCACAACTACCACCACCATCCTCCCCGATATTACAACTTCCACCACCATCCTCCCCAGTATCACCACAACTACGACCACCATCCTCCCCAGTACCACCACAACTACCACCACCATCCTCCCCGGTATCACAACTACCACCACCATCCTCCCCGGTATCACCACAACTACCACCACCATCCTCCCCAGTATCACCACAACTACGACCACCATCCTCCCCAGTACCACCACAACTATCACCAACATCATCCCCAGTACCACCACAACTACCGCCACCATCCTCCCCTGTATCACAACTACCACCACCATCCTCCCCGGTATCACCACAACTACCACCACCATCCTCCCAGTATCACCACAACTACGACCACCATCCTCCCCAGTACCACCACAACTATCACCAACATCATCCCCAGTACCACCACAACTACCGCCACCATCCTCCCCTGTATCACCACAACTATCACCAACATCATCCCCAGTACCACCACAACTACCGCCACCATCCTCCCCTGTATCACCACAACTACCACCACCATCCTCCCCTGTATCACCACAACTACCACCACCATCCTCCCCTGTATCACAACTACCGCCACCATCCTCCCCTGTATCACCACAACTACGACCACCATCCTCCCCAGTACCACCACAACTACCACCACCATCCTCCCCGGTATCACAACTACCACCACCATCCTCCCCGGTATCACAACTACCACCACCATCCTCCCCGGTATCACCACAACTACCCACCATCCTCCCCAGTATCACCACAACTACGACCACCATCCTCCCCAGTACCACCACAACTATCACCAACATCATCCCCAGTACCACCACAACTACCGCCACCATCCTCCCCTGTATCACAACTACCACCACCATCCTCCCCGGTATCACCACAACTACTACCACCATCCTCCCCAGTATCACCACAACTACGACCACCATCCTCCCCAGTACCACCACAACTATCACCAACATCATCCCAGTACCACCACAACTACCGCCACCGTCCTCCCTGTATCACCACAACTACCACCACCATCCTCCCCGGTATCACCACAACTACCACCACCA
>JARQOD010003255.1:0-67135 GCA_033576555.1 Oophaga sylvatica | reverse complement strand
TCTGGTCGGGGGGCTGGACCTTCATGATGAAGTTGAAGGTCTCAGGGGGTACCGTCACCCACATCCCTTCCTCGGCGTTCCTAGGGAGGGACAGGATCCTGGTCTTCTACCAGGGGCAGCCGAGGGTCTGCCACAAGTGCGGTGATCCCCGCCACTTCAGCGCAAGCTGCAAGGTGCAGAAATGTGCCTTGTGTGGTGGGGTAGGTCATCTCGCCGCATCTTGCAAGGACATTCGGTGCCACCTGTGTGGTGACCTAGGTCACCCGTATAGCCGCTGCCCTCGCTCCTTTACCAATGCCGCTGCAGGCCCGGTGGGGGGGAGACCGTGAGGGGGCAACCCTTGGCGGCGCGACCTTGCTGTGGCAGGTGGTGGTAGCGGGAGAGGGGCTAAGGGGCCAGTGAGGAAAGACAAGGCCAATAGAGGTCCCTCTTACCAGAGGAGACAGGAAAAAGCGCCACGGGGGTGAGGGGCGGGGAGAGCCTCAGGCAACTGGGGTGATGCCTGCCCTCCCTCTAGGCCGGTGGCCGGTGTCTCTGAGGCCCCGGGGGAGGAAGAGGTATGCGAGGAGATCAGGAGGATGGAGAGGGAGGAAAACCTGGCTGACTCCGACAACTCCTCCCAGTATGAAAGTGTGGATGAGGAGGTCACGGATCAGCCTACAGTAGAGAAGGGTGATAAAAAGCTTACCGGAAGGAGGAAGAAGAAGGTGGTTAAGCCTTCCAAACCTCCTCCCCCGACCGTAAGTATGCCAACGGAAGGGCTCACCGGCTCCCCTCTGATCGCCCTCTCCAACCGGTACCAAGCCCTCGACGACCCTGCTGGGACGGAGGTCGGGGGCGAGGGGCCGGGGGCACCATCTGGGGGGCCTTCAGGGGATGGCGGAGTCCGTCCCCCAGGGGACGCTGTTTCCTCTGGGGGGGACAGACCTGGAGCCCGGAGGCAAGGAGACCATGGGGATGGATACCTCGTCTTCCCTAAAACGGAAGGGATCAGACCCTCTTCGGAGGGGAAAGATGGGAAAGACTTGGTGGGGAAGAAGAAGGCCATCTAACTCAATCACCCATGATGGCGGAACTCACCCGTTGACTCTGGCGTCCATTAATGTCGCCAGTATTAAGTCAGATGCGGCCAGATTTGCGGCCTTTGATTTTTTTTCACCCGATTTGAGGCTGAAATTTTTGTTTTTGCAAGAGACCCGACTAACAGACATGGGGGCCATCCATAAAGCCAGGAGGGAGTGGAGGTGTGGGCCCTCATACTGGTCTCTTGCGGCCGAGCCGTATAGCTGGGTGGCGGTCCTTTTTAAGACCACGGAGGTGGAATGCGACGGGTTATTGAGATAGAAATGGGGAGGTGCCTGGTCTTAGACGTTTTCATGATGGGACAGGAGCTTCGGCTCATAAACATCTATGGTCCACAATCCAAGTGGGACCGCAAATGTCTCTTCATGAAGATCAAGCCCTTTCTTTTTACGAGCCGGCAGGTGGTCTTCGGTGGGGATTTTAACACCATTATGAGATCCCGTGATAGGGGGGGCCCCGGAGGCCACCTGGCTTACGATAGTACAGCATTAAATAGTATAGCTAGCGAAGCTCGCCTGGTGGATGTCCACATCCGGCATACCCCAGGTCACGGGGGTTTCACCTTTCATAGAGGTAGCTGTAGGTCTAGGATAGATAGGTTTTTTTTGAAGGAGGATGCCATCTTTTCTGCAGTGTCCGCCGTTGAGGTGGAATTCTCCGATCACTGTTTAATTTTCTTTTCTCTGAATGTTACAGAGACTCCCCGGATGGGAAGAGGGCTGTGGAAGCTGAATTCATCCCTCTTGGAAGAAGCGGAAGTGAGACAGTCCTTTGAGGAATTTCTTCAGAGCAAGGTAACGCTTTTGGATCTCTGTAGCAGTAAGTCTGAGTGGTGGGAGATCTTCAAAGAGAGGGTGGCGGGGTTCTTCCGTCAGCTCTCAAGCCTCAGGAGTCTGAACAGGCACCGCTTGTATCAGGCTTTGAGGAGGAAACTCGAGCAGCTCGTCTCGACTGGGGGGTGACCGTGAGGAGATCTCCAGGGTGAAGTCTTTGCTCAAGAGGTGTCAGTATGATAGGCACACATCTTTGGTTTTTGAGAGGGATTTCGGGAGGTACCGCTCGCCCGACCTTACAGAAACTGTAAGATGTCAGTGAATTGTAAGATGGTGACAGGACTGATCGACAGTACGGGTTCCCTGAACCGATCCAAATCAGGGATCCTGGAGGTGGTCAGATCCTTCTACTCGCACCTCTTGGAAAAGAGGGATCTGGATCGAGACGGGATGTCGACTTTCCTGGCTGAGACCATTCCTGAGCCAGGAGATGACCCCTCTCTTGATGTTTTGGTAGAGGCAATCAGGGAAGAGGAAGAGAGACTTGGCATTGATGGGCTTCGGCCCAAAAAATCGCCAGGTCCGGATGGCTTAACATCCGAGTTTTACAAGGCCTTTAGGGACTCCTTGGTCCCCCTCTTGACTGAGGTGTTTAATGAGTGCCTTTCCTCGGGTGCTCTTCCCAGCTCAATGAGGAGGTCAGCCCTGATTATCCTATCAAAGGGTAAGGACTCGTCCCGTATTGAGAACTGGCGTCCCATAGCGCTTCTCAATGTGGACCGGAAGGTTCTGGCAAAGGTGCTGTTTAATCGGCTGGTGAAGTTTGCACCCCAGCTCCTTTCGGGGGCTCAGCACTGCTCTGTTTCAGGCCGCAGTACTTTTAGTGCTGTGCTCGGTGTCCGAGAGGCAGTGGCGCAGGGCACGTCACTGGAAAGGGTACTTGCTGTCCTTAGATCAAGCGAAGGCCTTTGACAGGGTGAATCACGAGTACCTCTGGTCTGTCCTTTTGAGGTACGGTCTGCCTGGGAGGTTTGTAATTGGTTAGAGACCTTATACCAGGGGGCTGAGACTTTTCCACTCGTGAACGGTTGGGTTGGTCACCCTTTTGAGGTGAGTTCCGGAGTCCGCCAGGGTTGTCCTCTGAGCCCACTTTTATACGTGTTCGCGATCGATCCCTTCTTGAGGAGGGTAGATCGTGGACCGTTGGTAGGAGTCGGAATGGACCGGGCGGAGCCGGGGGCCACTCTGAGGGTGCTAGCGTACGCTGACGACGTCTCCCTCTTTGTGTCCTCGAGAGAGGAGGCGGATTGGGTCATGTCTGAGGTCGAACGCTACTCGGAGGCGTCCGGGTCCATGATCAACCGGGAAAAGTGCGAAAGTCTCTGGCTGAGAGGGGGAGATCCTAGTTTTGATCTCCCGGACACCCTTCCAGGGCCCCAGACCTCCGCCAAAATCCTAGGCATCGAATTTGGCCCCGGGGACTACCCCCAGCAAAATTGGGAGGGCAGACTTAAGATCGCCGCCCAAAAGGTGGACCAGTGGAAGGGTTGGTCTTTAACCCTGAGGGAAAGGGTCAACTTGGCCAAAGGCTTTCTGCTTCCCTTGTTAATATACCTGGGCAGTGTCTGCGTCTTGCCAGAACCTCTCTGGACATGGGTCTATAGCCTTTTCTTCCAGCTGTTATGGGGAACAGGCTTAACCTAATTAAGAGAGAGGTCACATACCGCACGAGGAGACTAGGTGGGTTGGGTATGGTCAACCCGGTGGTGTTTCTGATAAACACCTTTCTTAAGATCAATGTTGCCAACCTCTATTCAGAGAGGGCTCCTCCGTGGGTATTCTCCTGCAGGGGTTGGTTTCGGCCTTTCTTCCAGGAATGGGAGACAGGAGGGCAGGTGAAGGACCTGCGCACACCACACGGACATCTCCCGGCTTATGCTACCCGGTTCTGAAGGTGATCCGCCGGTGGGGTCTGGGAATGTGGGAAATCAGGACCATGTCGAGGAAATTCCTTGACAGCAGGGTTCTGTTGACCCATTTCCAGAAGCCCCTGGTGCTCAAGGATTGCCCAGGCCGGGATCTGGAGGTTGGGCTTGGGTTATTAAATTCCAAGCGGATCCCCTTGAAGTTTTGGGACTTGGCCTGCCGCTGCTTCCATGGGAGGCTGTATGTAAGGGACAACCTGAAGTGCAGGAGCTCCGATGATCGGGGTTGTCCCCTTGAGGAGTATGGCGACATGTTGGAAAGCATGGAGCACTTCCTCCTTCAGTGTCCCTTTAATACAGGGGTCTACAACAGGGTGGGTGCTTCCATAGGCTGGCCTAGGCTGGCGTCCCTTTCTTATCCGGAGTGGGCTTATGGGGCATTCAGATCCCTGGGTGGCCGAGAACGGAGCACTTTATTCCTGGTTAGTGTAGTCATTAGGTTCCACACTTGGAGTGCACGGTGCTTAGTTTCCACGCAGCGGAAAGTCCTCCCCCAGGATGAGGTGGTTAGAAACATCTTGGGTGACTGGGGAAGGTGTGCTCTTTGGAGTTCGAGAGGCTGGGCGCAAGGAGGGCCTCTTGGCTTTGGAGGGGTTTCTCCTTTAACGTGCCTTAGGGAGAGCTGGTCTGTGTGAGATTGTTGGTAGGGTAAGATAAGGTGGTGTGGGTGTTGAGGGAGAGAAAAGTAGGACAGGGAGGGCCAGTTTAGGGATAGCTAGATAGTTAGTTTTGATAAGCTAGGTAGAGTAGGGATAGGTAGGGGCAGGTAGGGATAGTTAGGGTCAGTTTCTTTTCTTTTAGGGGCAGATTTAGTTGGTGAGGGACAGGGTGCGTGTGTTGGTGGAAATTTCTAAGGGCATAAACTTTCATGGACCCGTAAGATTGCTGTGAAAGGGCATGAACTCATGGACCTGTGGTGTGGTGAGGAAAAAAAAAAAATTAAAAAAAAAAAAAAAAAAATCCATATCTTAGTGTATATGTAGTGTATTAGTAGCGTTTATATATAGGTTGTGTTGTATGTATGGCCAGGTGAGGCCTTTTTTCTTTTTTTTGGGGGAGTGCGTGATTGTGTGTCAGTGTGAGTGTGTGTGATGTTTCTTTTATGTTTTATATTTAATTTTGTTTATGATATGTCCTGCTGGGGGTCCTTTGGAGCTGCAATAGTTCTGAAGGAGAGAAAGGACTAAGGACTCTGGACTTTTTGGTTTAATTTTGTTTTGAAGCTGGTTTCTTTTGTTTCTGTTATTTATCTTAGCAATGTTCATTTATGTACAGTTAGAAATGTATTATGGTATGTATTGTTTTATATTTTTATAATAAAAAGAGCTACAGGATGTAACTCAGGATCAGTAATGTATGTATATACACAGTGACTGCACCAGCAGAATAGTGAGTGCAGCTCTGGAGTATAATACAGGAGGTAACTCAGGATCAGTAATGTAATGTATGTACACAGTGACTGCACCAGCAGAATAGTGAGTGCAGCTCTGGAGTATAATACAGGATGTAACTCAGGATCAGTAATGTAATGTATGTACACAGTGACTGCACCAGCAGAATAGTGAGTGCAGCTCTGGAGTATAATACAGGATGTAACTCAGGATCAGTAATGTAATGTATGTACACAGTGACTGCACCAGCAGAATAGTGAGTGCAGCTCTGGAGTATAATACAGGATGTAACTCAGGATCAGTAATGTAATGTATGTACACAGTGACTGCACCAGAGAATAGTGAGTGGAGCTCTGGGTATAATACAGGAGGTAACTCAGGATCAGTAATGTAATGTATGTACACAGTGACTGCACCAGCAGAATAGTGAGTGCAGCTCTGGAGTATAATACAGGAGTGTAACTCAGGATCAGTAATGTAATGTATGTACACAGTGACTGCACCAGCAGAATAGTGAGTGCAGCTCTGGAGTATAATACAGGATGTAACTCAGGATCAGTAATGTATGTATGTATACAGTGACTGCACCAGCAGAATAGTGAGTGCAGCTCTGGGTATAATACAGGAGTAATCAGGATCAGTAATGTAATGTATGTACACAGTGACTGCACCAGTAGAATAGTGAGTGCAGCTCTGGAGTATAATAAAGGATGTAACTCAGGATCAGTAATGTATGTATGTACACAGTGACTGCACCAGCAGAATAGTGAGTGCAGCTCTGGAGTATAATACAGGATGTAACTCAGGATCAGTAATGTAATGTATGTACACAGTGACTGCACCAGCAGAATAGTGAGTGCAGCTCTGGAGTATAATACAGGATGTAACTCAGGATCAGTAATGTATGTACACAGTGACTGCACCAGCAGAATAGTGAGTGCAGCTCTAGAGTATAATACAGGATGTAACTCAGGATCAGTAATGTAATGTATGTACACAGTGACTGCACTAGCAGAATAGTGAGTGCAGCTCTGGAGTATAATACAGGATGTAACTCAGGATCAGTAATGTAATGTATGTACACAGTGACTGCACCAGCAGAATAGTGAGTGTAGCTCTGGGGTATAATACAGGATGTAACTCAGGATCAGTAATGTAATGTATGTACACAGTGACTGCACCAGCAGAATAGTGAGTGCAGCTCTGGAGTATAATACAGGATGTAACTCAGGATCAGTAATGTATGTACACAGTGACTGCACCAGCAGAATAGTGAGTGCAGCTCTGGGGTATAATACAGGAGGTAACTCAGGATCAGTAATGTAATGTATGTACACAGTGACTGCACCAGCAGAATAGTGAGTGCAGCTCTGGGGTATAATACAGGATGTAACTCAGGATATGTAATGTATGTACACAGTGACTGCACCAGCAGAATAGTGAGTGCAGCTCTGGGGTATAATACAGGATGTAACTCAGGATCAGTAATGTAATGTATGTACACAGTGACTGCACCAGCAGAACAGTGAGTGCAGCTCTGGAGTATAATACAGGATGTAACTCAGGATCAGTAATGTAATGTATGTACACAGTGACTGCACCAGCAGAACAGTGAGTGCAGCTCTGGAGTATAATACAGGATGTAACTCAGGATCAGTAATGTAATATATGTACACAGTGACTGCACCAGCAGAATAGTGAGTGCAGCTCTGGAGTATAATACAGGATGTAACTCAGGATCAGTAATGTAATGTATGTATACAGTGACTGCACCAGCAGAATAGTGAGTGCATCTCTGAACCATCCCACAGGAAGGGGCGGAGCTTGCCGTGCGGTCTGAGTGTGGTGCCTGTGTGTGCTGCTCAGGAAGGGAGGTGAAGTTTTTCCATCCAGGACTTTTTGTCTGCCACCTTCCCGAGAAAGAAGGCTCATTTTCGGACTGGCCTCCGGGGCTGGGCCCCCGTCTCCCACCTCCTGGTCCAAGCCGGCGGGGGGTGGGAGGACTCCCAATCCGGCTAGGATAACAAGATCTGGCCAAGGATCCAGCATGAGGACCCGCAGTACCCCCGAGGCCATGGCCGCGGCGGCTCCTTCCCCCGGAGGTAGGCCGAGTACGAGCAGGGGTGCTGCAGCGGGACCCCCTAAGTGGGGCACCAAGATGGCGAAAGAGACCACCGTGGTCTATGGTTCCCGTGTCCATGCGCACCTTTGTGAGTATGAGGACGCCTCAAGGAAGCTAAGATCCCTCTGGGGGGAGTTGAGGGTAGCTAAGGAGAGGTCCAACAGGGCCTCCGGCAATAAGAAGGCCAAGCTATCCGCCGCGGTCAGAAAGATCCTGAGATCCATAGAAGACCTGGCAACCCGGAGGTGCAAGATCCTGGCCGGCAGCGGGCCCTTCCGTGAAAAGCTGGAAAATGACGACCGGTTCAGAGCCATGACCGGAGGGGCTCCAGAGGGGTCACGGAGCCCCAGCCAGGCGGTGGAGGAGGAGGAAGAGGAATGCGAGGAGGAGGTCGTGCCCTACTCACCGCCTGGTGGCCTGGTAAGAGATCTCCAGGCGTCGCACAGCGGGATAGCCCCCGAGCAAGTGGCTCTCCCGCCAGATTCTGGCTCTTCAGAGGGCAGCGAGTGCGAGGGGGAGGATGAGGATGGTGGTAGTAGTAGCAGTGAGGGGGGCTGCCTCGTCATGCAGCAGATCCGGCAGATCGAGTCCCCGGTCCGGTTTAACCAGCTGCGGTTCGGGGATGAGATCTGCGATGACGAGGCAACCAGGAGGGGGATGAAGAGAAAAGCTAAGAAGAAAGTAAAGAAAACATCTTATGTCCAGAAGTTTGTGTATGTCCCCCTCTCTGGGGCCCCCTGGTCCCGCTGTGCGGCACCCGCTACCCACCCCGGCTCGGGCTCTGTTGTGGGTCCGCAGCAAGGGAGCAGGGAGATTACAGGCCATGACACGCAGGGCGCCGCCTCTGTTTGTGGTAATGGAGGGGGTAGTGACGTGTCTGATATGGAGCATGGTGTGGAGGGCGGCCCAGTGGTGGGCAAGAGAGTGGCAGCCGGGACCGCATCTCCGGCGGTGAGCGCTGTGGTGTCTGGGTCCCCCACTTACGGATCCGTTACTGGATCGCTTCTGGGGACCCAGGCACCCAGTAAAGTGAAGGGGGCGGGGCCTGTGGCTCCGGCAGAGCCGGCTCATAAGAAACAACTGGTGCGGTCAGCTCCCCTGGCGGGGTCTGCGGTAAAGTCTGGGCTGGGGGCCCCGCCGCCGGTTAATGCTAAGGGGGAGTGGCCTAGCCTGGGGCCGGCCGCCGGAGTCGCTGTGCCCAAGCTGTTTGTGGCCCAGGGTGTGGTGGTGGGGGGCGCTGTGCCCCGGGGGACTGGTACCGCTGGGGGGGCCCCTGGGGGTGGACCCGGCTCCGGGGGTCCCGCTGCGGCCGGTCTCTGGGGACGTGGCCTCCTCGGCACCCGCCGCTCATGTGGGTGCAGCTTCTGACCTCTGTGCTGTGAAGCTGGAGGCTGGGGGCGCTGTGCCCGGGGGACTGGTACCGCTGGGGGGGCCCCTGGGGGTGGACCCGGCTCCGGGTCGGCTCCGGGGGTCCGCTGCGGCCGGTCTCTGGGGGCGTGGCCTCCTCGGCACCCGCCGCTCATGTGGGTGCAGCTTCTGACCTCTGTGCTGTGAAGCTGGAGGCTGGGGGCGTGGCTTCCCAGCAAAAAGAAAAAAAATGGTGATCAGCAGTGAAGCAGAGACTGCAGCTGCAGCAGACAGCAGCAAGGGTGCATGCCTGGCCGGGTCCCCTGAGTCTGGGGGCTTACCTGCAGTGGGGGCGCCGGCGAGGAGCCGGGATGGAGCTGGAGGCAGGACTGCTCCTGGCTTGGTCTCTGCCAGTGGGAGAGAAGGCAGTTCTGTGCAGGCTGTGGAGGAAGTGCTGCTGAAGCCCAATGGCAGCACAGATCTTAAAGGGCCAGCAGCACGGTGTGTGCCGAACCACCCGGCAGGGAAGATGCCACCAGTAGGTGGCGGGTAGCAGCAGCAGAGAAGCAAACATTCATGTAAATACCCAAAAAGTGAGGCAAAATAATATTGACCCCAGTGTGCATGTGAGTGAGAGTGGGGTGACTGATGAAGTGGATGAGGAGGGTGTGTGTATGGAAGTGTCAGTGGTTGAGGATGCGGGTGGCAGTGCGTCTAAAGTGGCAAGTGTGAATGGGGTGGCAAGTGTGAATGGGGTGTCTGAGGGTACTGGAAGGAGGGGGCCAGTCCATCTGCCCCCCCAGCCGCCCGTCCTCTGAGTTATTCGGGGGTGGTGGCTGGAGCCTCAGGGTCTGGTCAGGGGTTTCCTCGCCTCTGGACCTCAAGGATGGCGTCTTGCGGCGCCGTTTCCTGGAGGCCCTCAAAAAGGGAGAACGGACGATCAATGTAGAGGGTAGAGAGGTGGACTTGGCCTTTTGGCTGGATAGATATGGCCTGGCTGCCTTCCAATATAAAAGGGAGGGGGAAACGGTTTGGTCCCTCCCGACAGCCGGGCAGGGGGTGGCCAGGCGGAATGTGGTCCGTCTTCGGTGGAGGGGCAGTGAAGCGTGCCCGCCAAGAGCGAGGGTTGTGGAGCTCCTTCTGAAGATGGACTTCAGGGCGACGGACATTTTTGCCCTGTTTCATCCGTTTGGCACCTCCTTCTTCGATGTCAGTTTTGTTCGGCCAGAGGGCCTAGAGCTTTTCTGGTCGAATTTTGAACTGGCAAAGGGGGAGCCCGGCTGGCGAGACTTTGCCGTACAGGCGGTGTCTCGCCAAAATAGTGTAAAGAGGGTGACCGTTCTGACAAGTAACGAGTCACTCTCTGGGGTCGACATCATGACGTGGCTTTCCCGTTATGGGGAAGTCACGGACATCCCTAAGAAAAATAGGGACGAGTTTGGCATTTGGTCAGGGGGCTGGACCTTCATGGTAAAGTTGAAGGTTTCAGGAGGTACGGTCACCCACATACCCTCCTCAGCATTTCTGGGGAGGGACAGAATCCAGATCTTCTACCAGGGGCAACCGAAGGTCTGCCACAGGTGCGGTGATCCCCGCCACTTCAGCGCAGGCTGCAAGGTGCAGAAGTGTGCCTTGTGTGGCGGGGTAGGTCATCTTGCCGCAGCCTGTGGTGACATTAGGTGTCACCTGTGTGGTGACCTAGGTATAGCCGCTGCCCCCGCTCCTTTTCCGGCACCATCTCTGGCCCAGCGGGGGGGAGCCATGGGGGGATCCTCGGTGGTGCAACTTCCGCTGGGGCTGGGGGTGGAGGCGTGAGGGGAGCTGAGGGGTCAGTGAGGAAAGGTGAGGCTGGTACATCTGCCCACCAGTGGCAACAGGTGAGGCACCGTAAGGGCAGGGGGCAGGATAAGCCTCAGGCAACTGGGGTGATGACTGCCCCCACCCTGGAGGCGGCAGCCGAAGCCTCTGAGGCCCTGGGGGAGAAGGCGGTGAGCGAGGAGATCCGGAGGATGGAGAGGGAGGTGGCTGCTTCTGATAACTCTTCCCAGTATGAAAGTGTGGATGAAGAGGTGGTGGAGCAGCCTAAAAAAACGGGTGACAATCGTACCGGTAAGAGGCGGAAGAAGAAGAACAAGGCTAAAAAATCTAATGCCCCCCCCCCTGACCGCTAGGGTGCCTACGGAAGGGCTCACCGGCTCCCCTCTGATCCCCCTCTCCAATCGGTTCCAAGCCCTCGATGACTCTGCTGTGTCGGAGGTCGGGGGTGAGGGGCCGGATGCAACATCTGGGGTGCCTTCAGGGAGTGGCGAGGTCCGTCCTCCGGGGGATTCACACTCCTCTGGCGGGGGGACTACCTCGGGGTCCAGGGGCGAGGAATCTAGTGCTGGGAAGGAGGTGTCCACTGCTGCAAGGAGGATATGGACACCTCGGTGTCTTTAAAGAGGAGGGGTGAGTTGGGTTCCTCCTCAGAGGGGGAGAGGAAATCTAGGGGTACGGTTAAAAAACAGGCCGTCTAACTCAATCACCCATGATGGCGGAACCTACCCCGTTGACTCTGGCGTCGATTAATGTCGCCAGCATAAAGTCGGATACGGCTAGATTTACGGCCTTTGATTTTTTCACCCGGGTTGAGGCTGATATTTTATTTTTGCAGGAGACCAGACTAACGGACCTGGGGTCCATCCACAAAGCAAAGAGGGAATGGAGGAGTGGGCCCTCATACTGGTCTCTTGCGGCCGAGCCGTATAGCGGGGTAGCGGTCCTTTTTAAGACCGCGGAGGTGGAATGCAGACGGGTGATCGAGGTAGAAATGGGGAGATGTTTGGTCCTTGACGTCTTCATGAGGGGACAGGAGCTTCGGCTCATCAATATCTATGGCCCGCAATCTAAGTGGGACCGTAAATGTCTCTTCCAGAGGATCAAGCCCTATCTTTTTACGAGCCGGCAGGTGGTCTTCGGTGGGGATTTTTTTTTTTTTTGTTGAATATGTATTTATTAACACACATGTATAACACATATCAAGGGTATGAACAGTAACAAAACATGTCACATAATATGAGCCAAGCGTCATCATATCAGGTCATGTCCAATAAAACAGAGCACAATATATATGAATGAAACAGCGTGATCGAGGATCACTACTAGTATTGCGTCGGTGGGGATTTTAATGCTATAACCAGACTCCGTGATAGGGGAGGCCCCGGAGACCGGCTGACTTATGATAGCGTAGCCTTGAATAGCATAGTAAGCGAAGCTCGCCTGGTGGATGTCCACATCCGGCACACTCCAGGTCACGAGGGTTTCACCTTTTATAGGGGAAGCAGTAGGTCTAGGATAGATAGGTTTTTTTTAAAGGAGGAAGCCGTCTCTTCTGCAGTGTCCGCTGTTGAGGTGGAGTTCTCCGATCACTGTTTAATTTTCTTTACTTTGAATGTTACAGAGACTCCCCGGATGGGGAGAGGCCTATGGAAGCTGAATTCGTCCCTTCTGGAAGAAGCGGAAGTAAGACAGTCCTTTGAGGAATTTCTTCAGAGCCAGGTACCTCTCTTGGGTCTTTGTAGCAGTAAGTCTGAGTGGTGGGAGATCTTCAAAAGAAGGGTCGCAAGGTTCTTCCGTCAGCTCTCGAGCCTCAGGGGCCTGAACAGGTACCGCCTGTATTGGCAGCTGGGGAGGAAACTCGAGCAGCTCTTCTCGACTGAAGGGGACCGAGAGGAAATCTCCAGGGTGAAGACCTTGCTCAAGGGGTGCCAGTACGATAGGCACACATCCTTGGTTTTTGAGAGGGATTTCGGGAGGTACCGCTCGCCCGACCCTTACAGAAACTGCAGGTTGTCAGTGAATTGTAAGATGGTGACAGGACTGATCGACAGTACGGGGTCCCTGAACAGATCCAAATCAGGGATCCTGGAGGTGGTCAGATCCTTCTACTCGCATCTCTTGGGGAGGAGGGATCCTGATCGGGATGAGATGTCGGCTTTCCTGGCTGAAACCATCCCTGAGCCAGGGGATGACCCCTCTCTTCATGTTTTGGCAGAAGCAATCAGGGAAGAGGAAGTGAGACGGGCGATTGATGGGCTACGGCCCAAAAAGTCGCCCGGTCCGGATTGCTTAACATCCGAGTTCTACAAGACTTTTCGGGACTCTTTGGTCCCCCTCTTGACTGAGGTGTTTAATGAGTGCCTCTCCTCGGACACTCTGCCCAGTTCAATGAGGAAGTCAGCCCTGATTATCCTGTCAAAGGGTAAAGACTCGTCCCGTATTGAGAATTGGCGTCCCATAGCGCTTCTCAATACGGACCGAAAGGTTCTGGCAAAGGTGCTTTTTAATCGGTTGGTGAAGTTTGCACCCCGGCTCCTTTCGGGGGCCCAGCACTGCTCTGTTCCAGGCCGCAGTACATTTAGTGCTGTGCTCGGTGTCCGAGAGGCAGTGGAGCAGGGCAGGGCAGGTCACTGGAAGGGGTACTTGCTGTCCTTAGACCAGGCAAAGGCCTTTGACCGGGTTAACCATGAGTACCTCAGGTCCGTCCTTCTGAGGTACGGTCTGCCTGGGAGGTTTGTTGATTGGTTGAGAGTTTTATACAATGGGGCAGAGACTTTTCCGCTAGTGAACGGTTGGGTCGGACACCCTTTTGAGGTGAGGTCTGGTGTCCGCCAGGGCTGTCCTCTGAGCCCACTGTTATACGTGTTCGCGATCGACCCCCTTTTAAGGAGGGTGGAGCGCGGACCGTTGGTGGGAGTCGGGATGGACCGGGCGGTGCCGGAGGCCGCCTTGAGGGTAGTGGCGTACGCTGACGATGTTTCCCTTTTTGTATCCTCGAGAGAGGAGGCGGATTGGGTGATGTCTGAGGTTGAACGCTACTCGGTGGCATCCGGGTCCATGATCAACCGGGACAAGTGTGAGAGTCTCTGGCTGGGAGGGGGAGATCCAAGTTTTGATCTCCCTGACACCCTTCCAGGGCCTCAGGCCACAGCAAAAATATTAGGCATCAGTGTCGGCCCGGGTGGACTATCCCCAGCAAAACTGGGAGGGCAGACTTAAGATTGCCGCCCAGAAGGTGGATCAGTGGAAGGGTTGGTCCTTGACCCTAAGGGAAAGGGTTAGTCTTGCCAAGGGCTATTTGCTTCCTTTGCTAATATATCTGGGCAGCGTCTGCATCTTGCCAGAGCCTCTTTGGACACGGGTCTACAGCCTGTTTTTCCAATTATTATGGGGAAATAGGCTGAACCTAATCAAGAGAGAGGTCACGTACCGCACAAGGAGACTAGGAGGGTTGGGTATGGTCAACCCAGTGGTGTTTCTAGTAAACACCTTTCTTAAGGCAAACATCGCCAACCTCTGGTCAGAGAGGGCTCCTCCGTGGGTATTCTCCTGTAGGGGGTGGTTTTGGCCTTTCTTCCAGGAATGGGAGACAGGTGGGCAGGTGAAGGACCTTCGTACACCTCATGGGCATCTTCCGGCTTACGTTACCCCGGTTCTGAAGGTGATCCATCGGTGGGGTCTGGGGTGTGGGAGATCAGGATCATGTCGAGAAGGTTTCTTGACAATAGGGTCCTGTTGACCCACTTTCAGAAGCCCCTGGCGCTCAGGGATTGCCCAAGCCGGGATCTGGAGGTGGGGCTCGGGTTATTGAACTCTAAGCGGATCCCCTTGAAGTTTTGGGACTTGGCTTGGCGCTGCTTCCATGGGAAGCTGTATGTGAGGGACAACCTGAAGTGCAGGAGCTCTGATGACCGGGATTGTCCCCGCGAGGAGTGTGGTGGCATGCTTGAAAGCATGGAGCACTTCCTGCTTCGGTGTCCCTTTAATACAGAGGTCTACAGCAGGGTGGGTGCTTCCATTGGCTGGCCCAGGCTGGCAAGCCTCTCCTATGCGGAGTGGGCCTATGGGGCATTCAGGTCCCTTGGTGGCCGAGATCGGGGCACTGTTTTCTTAGTTAGTTTAGTAACTAGGTTCTGCACGTGGAATGCACGGTGTCTAGTGTCTACTCAGCGGAAAGTCCTCCCCAGGGAAGAGGTGATTAGGAACATCCTGGGTGACCTGGCAAAAGTGCGCTCCCTGGAGTTTGAGAGGCTGGGTGCAGGGAGGGCCTCTCTCCTATGGAGGGGTTTCTCCTTTAATGTGCCCTAGGGAGAGTTAGGTTCTGTGTGCCTGTGATAGGGCTGTTAGTATTTTTTATCCTTTTATCTTTATTTTGTAGGGTCAGATAGATGTGTAGGGACAGGGAGGGACAGATAGGGACAGTCTTTAGGGACAGGTAGTTAGTATTAGGTTGGTAGTGAGGGTCAGTGAGGGACAGGTAGGGGCAGGTAGGGAGAGGTTGGTAGGGCTATAGGGACAGGATTTTCTCTTTTGTGTTGTTAGGGAGGGTCAGGGTGATGTGCGGTAGATTAGGGTGAGAGCCTCTATGGTCTCCAGTTCCTGGTGGTGGGCTGTAACCCTCACGTATAGATTTTTGTTTTGGAATTGGTAACCGGGTATAGGGCTTGCAAGCATTGAACTTGGGCCTGTTCTTTGGTCATGGTTAAGGTGTGTAGTGGTTATTATTGATATGTGTTATTATTGATATATGTTATTATAAGGTTGTGTATATATACTGTATATATATGTTGTATGTGTACTATAATGCTTGTAGGGGGATTTAGTTTAGGTGGGTCGGGGGTTTCTTGGGGGAGGGGGGATGGGTTTTGGAGAATGGACGTCCGGCGGGATGCCAAGAAGATTTGCTGTGTAAGAAAGGCCACAAACTTTCGTGGACCTGGTGTGATAGCCACAAACTTCGTGGGACCTTGGGGAATGGTGGTGGTTTAGTTTAGGAAAAATAATAAAAAAAAAAAAAAATTATAAAAAAAAAATGTATATACGAGGTATAGTATGTGTATATATATGTATATGAAGATTGTATCATTAATTTTGGCCAGGTGGCCTATTTACTTTCTTTAGGGCAGTTGGCTGAATTTTGTTTTTTTTTCTAGAGGTGAATGCATGGGTATGAGTGTATGAGGGAAAAAAAAAAAAGGATATGAGTCTTCCCTTGCCGGGGGTGTTAATGAAATGGAGAAACATTTTGTTTCTATATATCTGTTGGACATTGGACTTTTGGGATTTATGGATAATGTTTTTGTTATTGAGTTTGTCTGTAAGTTTAGTTTTGTATTTTTTTATAATAAAAGAGATACAGGATGTAACTCAGGATCAGTAATGTAATGTATGTACACAGTGACTGCACCAGCAGAATAGTGAGTGCAGCTCTGGAGTATAATACAGGATGTAACTCAGGATCAGTAATGTAATGTATGTACACAGTGACTGCACCAGCAGAATAGTGAGTGCAGCTCTGGGTATAATACAGGATGTAACTCAGGATCAGTAATGTAATGTATGTACACAGTGACTGCACCAGCAGAATAGTGAGTGCAGCTCTGGAGTATAATACAGGATGTAACTCAGGATCAGTAATGTAATGTATGTACACAGTGACTGCACCAGCAGAATAGTGAGTGCAGCTCTGGGTATAATACAGGATGTAACTCAGGATCAGTAATGTAATGTATGTACACAGTGACTGCACCAGCAGAATAGTGAGTGCAGCTCTGGGGTATAATACAGGATGTAACTCAGGATCAGTAATGTAATGTATGTACACAGTGACTGCACCAGCAGAATAGTGAGTGCAGCTCTGGGTATAATACAGGATGTAACTCAGGATCAGTAATGTAATGTATGTACACAGTGACTGCACCAGCAGAATAGTGAGTGCAGCTCTGGGGTATAATACAGGATGTAACTCAGGATCAGTAATGTAATGTATGTACACAGTGACTGCACCAGCAGAATAGTGAGTGCAGCTCTGGAGTATAATACAGGATGTAACTCAGGATCAGTAATGTAATGTATGTACACAGTGACTGCACCAGCAGAATAGTGAGTGCAGCTCTGGAGTATAATACAGGATGTAACTCAGGATCAGTAATAAATGTATGTACACAGTGACTGCACCAGCAGAATAGTGAGTGCAGCTCTGGAGTATAATACAGGATGTAACTCAGGATCAGTAATGTAATGTATGTACACAGTGACTGCACCAGCAGAATAGTGAGTGCAGCTCTGGAGTATAATACAGGATGTAACTCAGGATCAGTAATGTAATGTATGTACACAGTGACTGCACCAGCAGAATAGTGAGTGCAGCTCTGGAGTATAATACAGGATGTAACTCAGATCAGTAATGTAATGTATGTAACAGTGACTGCACCAGCAGAATAGTGAGTGCAGCTCTGGGTACACCAGAGATATAGTCAGCCTGGGTATAATAGAGTAACCGATCAGTAGATTACACGTGGCCCCAATATGATGCGCCTGGGTTTACAGGAGAACAATCATAAGTAATGAACGACTGCACCAAAGTGAGTGCAGCCTGGGTTAAACAGATTAACTCAGGATCAGTAATGTAATGTAAGTACACATGACTGCACCAGAAATAGTGAGTGCAGCTCTGGAGTATAATACAGGATGTAACTCAGGATCAGTAATGTAATGTATGTACACAGTGACTGCACCAGCAGAATAGTGAGTGCAGCTCTGGAGTATAATACAGGATGTAACTCAGGATCAGTAATGTAATGTATGTACACAGTGACTGCACCAGCAGAATAGTGAGTGCAGCTCTGGAGTATAATACAGGATGTAACTCAGGATCAGTAATGTAATGTATGTACACAGTGACTGCACAGCAGAATAGTGAGTGCAGCTCTGGAGTATAATACAGGATGTAACTCAGGATCAGTAATGTAATGTATGTACACAGTGACTGCACCAGCAGAATAGTGAGTGCAGCTCTGGAGTATAATACAGGATGTAACTCAGGATCAGTAATGTAATAGTACACAGTGACTGCACCAGCAAATATGATGCAGCTCTGGAGTATAATACAGGATTAACTCAGATCTAATGTAATGTATGTATGCACCATGATCCACAGAATAGTGAGTGCAGCTCTGGAGTATAATACAGGATGTAACTCAGGATCAGTAATGTAATGTATGTACACAGTGACTGCACCAGCAGAATATGTGAGTGCAGCTCTGGGTATAATACAGGATGTAACTCAGGATCAGTAATGTAATGATTACACAGTGACTGCACCAGCAGAATAGTGAGTGCAGCTCTGGAGTATAATACAGGATGTAACTCAGATCAGTAATGTAATGTATGTACACAGTGACTGCACCAGCAGAATAGTGAGTGCAGCTCTGGAGTATAATACAGGATGTAACTCAGGATCAGTAATGTAATGTATGTACACAGTGACTGCACCACAGAATAGTGAGTGCAGCTCTGGAGTATAATACAGAGTAACTCAGGATCAGTAATGTAATGTATGTACACAGTGACTGCACCAGCAGAATAGTGAGTGCAGCTCTGGAGTATAATACAGGATGTAACTCAGGATCAGTAATGTAGTATGTACACAGTGACTGCACCAGCAGAATAGTGAGTGCAGCTCTGGAGTATAATACAGGATGTAACTCAGGATCAGTAATGTAATGTATGTACACAGTGACTGCACCAGCAGAATAGTGATGGCAGCTCTGGAGTATAATACAGGATGTAACTCAGGATCAGTATGTAATGTATGTACACAGTGACTGACTGCACCAGCAGAATAGTGAGTGCAGCTCTGGAGTATAATACAGGATGTAACTCAGGATCAGTAATGTAATGTATGTACACAGTGACTGCACCAGCAGAATAGTGAGTGCAGCTCTGGATATAATACAGGATGTAACTCAGGATCAGTAATGTAATGTATGTACACAGTGACTGCACCAGCAGAATAGTGAGTGCAGCTCTGAGTATAATACAGGATGTAACTCAGATCAGTAATGTAATGTATGTACACAGTGACTGCACCAGCAGAATAGTGAGTGCAGCTCTGGGTATAATACAGGATGTAACTCAGGATCAGTAATGTAATGTATGTACACAGTGACTGCACCAGCAGAATAGTGAGTGCAGCTCTGGAGTATAATACAGGATGTAACTCAGGATCAGTAATGTAATGTATGTACACAGTGACTGCACCAGCAGAATAGTGAGTGCAGCTCTGGAGTATAATACAGGATGTAACTCAGGATCAGTAATGTAATGTATGTACACAGTGACTGCACCAGCAGAATAGTGAGTGCAGCTCTGGAGTATAATACAGGATGTAACTCAGGATCAGTAATGTAATGTATGTACACAGTGACTGCACCAGCAGAATAGTGAGTGCAGCTCTGGAGTATAATACAGGATGTAACTCAGGATCAGTAATGTAATGTATGTACACAGTGACTGCACCAGCAGAATAGTGAGTGCAGCTCTGGAGTATAATACAGGATGTAACTCAGGATCAGTAATGTAATGTATGTACACAGTGACTGCACCAGCAGAATAGTGAGTGCAGCTCTGGAGTATAATACAGGATGTAACTCAGGATCAGTAATGTAATGTATGTACACAGTGACTGCACCAGCAGAATAGTGAGTGCAGCTCTGGAGTATAATACAGGATGTAACTCAGGATCAGTAATGTAATGTATGTACACAGTGACTGCACCAGCAGAATAGTGAGTGCTGCTCTGGAGTATAATACAGGATGTAACTCAGGATCAGTAATGTAATGTATGTACACAGTGACTGCACCAGCAGAATAGTGAGTGCAGCTCTGGAGTATAATACAGGAGGTAACTCAGGATCAGTAATGTAATGTATGTACACAGTGACTGCACCAGCAGAATAGTGAGTGCAGCTCTGGAGTATAATACAGGAGGTAACTCAGGATCAGATGTAATGTATGTACACAGTGACTGCACCAGCAGAATAGTGAGTGCAGCTCTGAGTATAATACAGGATGTAACTCAGGATCAGTAATGTATGTACACAGTGACTGCACCAGCAGAATAGTGAGTGCAGCTCTGGAGTATAATACAGGATGTAACTCAGGATCAGTAATGTAATGTATGTACACAGTGACTGCACCAGCAGAATAGTGAGTGCAGCTCTGGAGTATAATACAGGATGTAACTCAGGATCAGTAATGTAATGTATGTACACAGTGACTGCACCAGCAGAATAGTGAGTGCAGGTCTGGGGTATAATACAGGATGTAACTCAGGATCAGTAATGTAATGTATGTACACAGTGACTGCACCAGCAGAATAGTGAGTGCAGCTCTGGAGTATAATACAGGGTGTAACTCAGGATCAGTAATGTAATGTATGTACACAGTGACTGCACCAGCAGAATAGTGAGTGCAGCTCTGGGTATAATACAGGATGTAACTCAGGATCAGTAATGTATGTACACAGTGACTGCACCAGCAGAATAGTGAGTGCAGCTCTGGAGTATAATACAGGATGTAACTCAGGATCAGTAATGTAATGTATGTACACAGTGACTGCACCAGCAGAATAGTGAGTGCAGCTCTGGAGTATAATACAGGAGGTAACTCAGGATCAGTAATGTAATGTATGTACACAGTGACTGCACCAGCAGAATAGTGAGTGCAGCTCTGGAGTATAATACAGGGTGTAACTCAGGATCAGTAATGTAATGTATGTACACAGTGACTGCACCAGCAGAATAGTGAGTGCAGCTCTGGAGTATAATACAGGATGTAACTCAGGATCAGTAATGTAATGTATGTACACAGTGACTGCACCAGCAGAATAGTGAGTGCAGCTCTGGAGTATAATACAGGATGTAACTCAGGATCAGTAATGTAATGTATGTACACAGTGACTGCACCAGCAGAATAGTGAGTGCAGCTCTGGAGTATAATACAGGATGTAACTCAGGATCAGTAATGTAATGTACACAGTGACTGCACCAGCAGAATAGTGAGTGCAGCTCTGGAGTATAATACAGGATGAAACTCAGGATCAGTAATGTAATGTATGTACACAGTGACTGCACCAGCAGAATAGTGAGTGCAGCTCTGGAGTATAATACAGGATGTAACTCAGGATCAGTAGTGTAATATATGTACACAGTGACTGCACCAGCAGAATAGTGAGTGCAGCTCTGGGGTATAATACAGGAGGTAA
Organism: Oophaga sylvatica; assembly: GCA_033576555.1. Classification (NCBI taxonomy): domain Eukaryota; kingdom Metazoa; phylum Chordata; class Amphibia; order Anura; family Dendrobatidae; genus Oophaga; species Oophaga sylvatica. The sequence goes on along the minus strand of JARQOD010003255.1, from coordinate 46,349 downwards.
CTCAGGATCAGTAATGTATGTACACAGTGACTGCACCAGCAGAATAGTGAGTGCAGCTCTGGAGTATAATACAGGATATAACTCAGGATCAGTAATGTATGTACACAGTGACTGCACCAGCAGAATAGTGAGTGCAGCTCTGGAGTATAATACAGGATGTAACTCAGGATCAGTAATGTAATGTATGTACACAGTGACTGCACCAGCAGAATAGTGAGTGCAGCTCTGGAGTATAATACAGGATGTAACTCAGGATCAGTAATGTAATGTATGTACACAGTGACTGCACCAGCAGAATAGTGAGTGCAGCTCTGGAGTATAATACAGGATGTAACTCAGGATCAGTATGTAATATATGTACACAGTGACTGCACCAGCAGAATAGTGAGTGCAGCTCTGGGTATAATACAGGAGGTAACTCAGGATCAGTAATGTATGTACACAGTGACTGCACCAGCAGAATAGTGAGTGCAGCTCTGGGGTATAATACAGGATGTAACTCAGGATCAGTAATGTAATGTATGTACACAGTGAGTGCACCAGCAGAATAGTGAGCGCAGCTCTGGAGTATAATACAGGATGAAACTCAGGATCAGTAATGTAATGTATGTACACAGTGACTGCACCAGCAGAATAGTGAGCGCAGCTCTGAAGTATTATTCTCGTTGCAACTTAGAATCTAGCTCCTTGACATGCAGATGGATAAATAATAAATGTAATGATGGCATTCACTGAAAGGACAGCTGGTTGTTGGGTGCGGCAGTGTGCACACATGGGACAATAGTGTGGCTCGGGCCCGGCTTTTGCCATTAGCTCTGTTCTCACTGGATGTTTATTTGCTGCGGGCAGTGAACGCTCGAGTAGCCGCAGATCAATGACAAGTAATCAATAGTATCACTCGGGGAGACAGGGATCCCTCCGTGCTCTGCACACTATCCGCCTTCTCATCCCTATTCCAGTATTTGCCACTTTTCTGATTTTTACCTCCATCTGTTTTTCTCAGCATTGAGGATTTATCTGAGTGCCCATGTCTGCGGATCGTGCGCTCCCTCCTCCTCCGTCTCTGGAATCCCCATATTCCCCAAGGCTCTCGCTTTCCCGGATAAAGATCCCGTCAGCTGCGATTCACAGCGCACAATTAATTCACAACAGCAACCAACATCCCCTGAACCAGCTGAGGTCACATGCAGCAGAACAGCAGCGACATTAAATGGGGGGAAGAGGGGCACAATACAGGGGGCAGAGGATGATAATGGGGATTAGTGGGGATTAGTGGGGGGTGGGCATCATGCAGTGATGGAAAAAACGCCCGTAACCCACCATTTATGCAGCATGTGAATGGGAATTATACCACTACACGGATGGCTGCGCCATGGACCAGGGACGGACTGATCATTCAGCAAAGGTTGGAGAGCCCTGACCAGAGCTGCAGTATGAGAATGAAAATGTATGTCCACGGGCGGAAAGAAGGACTGCTGGGGACATGAATGGTGGTCATGAAAGAGGGGAGAGGAAAGAGGTGGGCCATGAAAGAGTAGAAAGGACATCAGTGATGGTGGTGGTCATGTAGGAGGAGAGGTGACAATCTGTAGGTAGTGATAATCATGAAAGAGTAGATGAAACCTATGCAGTACAATTGGTCATGAAGGAGAAGAGGGGACATCAGTGGTGCCCATGAAGGACATGGTGAGACATTACTTGTAGTGGTCATGATGGTACATCAGTGGTGGTCAAGGTGGGAGGATTAGAGGAGACATTAGCAGTCGTTGTAGATGGGACTACAGTGATGGTGGTAGTTATCGCCTTTATTTTCATCAGTCTTTCCCTGGGCCCCATTTTCCATTCTCCCTCTCCTCCATCCTCACTTCATCCTTTACCTCCATTGCTTCCACCAGTCCTTCCTTCATCCTCATCCTCTGCTCTCCCTCTCCTCCATCCTCACTTCATCCTTTACCTCCATTGCTTCCACCAGTCCTTCCTTCATCCTCATCCTCTGCTCTCCCTCTCCTCCATCCTCACTTCATCCTTTACCTCCATTGCTTCCACCAGTCCTTCCTTCATCCTCATCCTCTGCTCTCCCTCTCCTCCATCCTCACTTCATCCTTTACCTCCATTGCTTCCACCAGTCCTTCCTTCATCCTCATCCTCTGCTCTACCTCTCCTCCATCCTCACTTCATCCTTTACCTCCATTGCTTCCACCAGTCCTTCCTTCATCCTCATCCTCTGCTCTCCCTCTCCTCCATCCTCACGTCATCCTTTACCTCCACTGCTTCCACCAGTCCTTCCTTCAGCCTCATCCTCTGCTCTCCCTCTCCTCCATCCTCACTTCATCCTTTACCTCCATTGCTTCCACCAGTCCTTCCTTCAGCCTCATTCTCTGCTCTCCCTCTCCTCCATCCTCACTTCATCCTTTACCTCCATTGCTTCCACCAGTCCTTCCTTCATCTTCTGCTCTCCCTCTCCTCCATCCTCACTTCATCCTTTACCTCCATTGCTTCCACCAGTCCTTCCTTCAGCCTCATCCTCTGCTCTCCCTCTCCTCCATCCTCACTTCATCCTTTACCTCCATTACTTCCACCAGTCCTTCCTTCATCCTCATCCTCTGCTCTCCCTCTCCTCCATCCTCACTTCATCCTTTACCTCCATTGCTTCCACCAGTCCTTCCTTCAGCCTCATCCTCTGCTCTCCCTCTCCTCCATGCTCACTTCATCCTTTACCTCCATTGCTTCCACCAGTCCTTCCTTCAGCCTCATCCTCTGCTCTCCCTCTCCTCCATGCTCACTTCATCCTTTACCTCCATTATTTCCACCAGTCCTTCCTTCATCCTCTTCCTCTGCTCTCCGTCTCCTCCATCCTCACTTCATCCTTTACCTCCATTGCTTCCACCAGTCCTTCCTTCATCCTCATCCTCTGCTCTCCCTCTCCTCCACCCTCACTTCATCCTTTACCTCCATTGCTTCCACCAGTCCTTCCTTCAGCCTCATCCTCTGCTCTCCCTCTCCTCCACCCTCACTTCATCCTTTACCTCCATTGCTTCCACCAGTCCTTCCTTCAGCCTCATCCTCTGCTCTCCCTCTCCTCCATGCTCACTTCATCCTTTACCTCCATTGCTTCCACCAGTCCTTCCTTCAGCCTCATCCTCTGCTCTCCCTCTCCTCCATGCTCACTTCATCCTTTACCTCCATTACTTCCACCAGTCCTTCCTTCAGCCTCATCCTCTGCTCTCCCTCTCCTCCATCCTCACTTCATCCTTTACCTCCATTGCTTCCACCAGTCCTTCCTTCAGCCTCATCCTCTGCTCTCCCTCTCCTCCATGCTCACTTCATCCTTTACCTCCATTGCTTCCACCAGTCCTTCCTTCATCCTCATCCTCTGCTCTCCTCTCCTCCATGCTCACTTCATCCTTTACCTCCATTGCTTCCACCAGTCCTTCCTTCAACCTCATCCTCTGCTCTCCCTCTCCTCCATCCTCACTTCATCCTTTACCTCCATTGCTTCCACCAGTCCTTCCTTCAGCCTCATCCTCTGCTCTCCCTCTCCTCCATGCTCACTTCATCCTTTACCTCCATTACTTCCACCAGTCCTTCCTTCAGCCTCATCCTCTGCTCTCCCTCTCCTCCACCCTCACTTCATCCTTTACCTCCATTGCTTCCACCAGTCCTTCCTTCAGCCTCATCCTCTGCTCTCCCTCTCCTCCATGCTCACTTCATCCTTTACCTCCATTACTTCCACCAGTCCTTCCTTCAGCCTCATCCTCTGCTCTCCCTCTCCTCCACCCTCACTTCATCCTTTACCTCCATTGCTTCCACCAGTCCTTCCTTCAGCCTCATCCTCTGCTCTCCCTCTCCTCCATGCTCACTTCATCCTTTACCTCCATTACTTCCACCAGTCCTTCCTTCATCCTCATCCTCTGCTCTCCTCTCCTCCATCCTCACTTCATCCTTTACCTCCATTGCTTCCACCAGTCCTTCCTTCATCCTCATCCTCTGCTCTCCCTCTCCTCCATCCTCACTTCATCCTTTACCTCCATTGCTTCCACCAGTCCTTCCTTCATCCTCATCCTCTACTCTCCCTCTCCTCCATCCTCACTTCTCCACAGTTTTCCACATTCACCCTTTCTTTATCCAGGCCTTTCGGGCCACTATTTTGCCTCCTTCCACTAATAGCGATACACGGTCATTGGCAAGTGTGCAAAATTATCCTGGAATTGTATACTTGAAGATTTATCTTTCAGCGCCTTAGCAATATTCCTCTCAGTTCTATAAGATTTGTGGAAAGGCGGACATTTATAACCAGATCTTCATGAAATATGTCACCCATTACAGGAAGCCTCGATGCGGAGTGAATGTGTGAAGAGCTTAAGTCTGCGGGTCCATCCAAGGATATATTGGATATGACTCGTGCTGAAAAAATACATATCCCTGGTTTATGTCACAATTCACCTGCAGTCGGCTCTGCGGGGCGCTGAGTCCCGGATCTTCTGTTCATTGTAGGAGAAGATAATATGAGAAGTGGAAATACTCGATGCGAGAATCTCACGAACAGCTGGAAAGAGCGTCTTTCTCTGGAGGACCCATCTTGGCCATGCACTGATTCAATATGAGATGTGTAATGTTTCTTTACACCTGTGGTGGTGCTGTAGGAAAAATGAACACTTACTGCCATGTTTCCACACATCATTTTTTGGGTATCCTACGGTGAGGTGACCAGGGTAGTAGTCGTGGCGAGGAGCTGTGGCGTTCCCACACCCTGGCATCCCACAAAGGAAACACAATGTCCCACCTGTTGTGTGTAAAGAAGAACACTCACATTTGGCTCCAGGGTTCCTTCCGATCCTGTAATCTCAGCTCCAGATTTGAGATTCACACAAACAATTCCAGACTCAATGTTCATACTCAACAGTTCAACTTTACTTGAAAACAGGGATTTTGGCACAGATATAGCACAGTTCACATCCATTTGCATTCCGTGAGCTATCCCTGCCTCTTCTGACAACTTCTGTCCCGCAGACGCACCTTTCACTTCTGCGGCTCCTGTGCCCCTAGGTCCATGATCTTCCTCCCATTCCAGTTGTCCGGTTTCCATTGGAAAAAGGTAAAAGGTGCGCTCGGCTCTGCCTAGTCCCGGCCGTTAGCCCCAGATTCTCTTTGGAATGGTTACTTCAATAGACGGTGACTGCTCGCACGCTGCTTAGCCTGGGGTCCCACATTGCCTCAGCAATCTCTAGCCCCAGGCTATCTGTCTTCTCTCTCTGGTTGCTACATCACTTGTCTTCCCCAAACAGGAAGTCTCACCACTATATCTCACTGCTCTGCACCACACCCATCCCAACTAAGCTTATCTTGGCACTCTCATTTCCTACCTCTATTGTGCCCCACTAATTATTGTCCTATTCTATCTGCTATATCTTTCCCTAATCCTGTACAAAGTAAATGTAAAGCACATACACAATATAATAACATTAAGCCAATACAAAAATGTACATAAAACTCTATGGAACAGCACATATTTAATGCGGACACTGTTTAGAGAGGCAGAGGCTCATGGCGGCCTCTGTCACCCCCTTGCACTACTAATAAAAAGCATCATCTATTTGATCACTGAGATTCTTTATACCCCCAATTTTACTATTCGATAAATGCTCCAGATTTTCGCATCTTGAACTCCTGGCAGTTGATAGCCTTGGATGACCCGTTGGGGGTCCCCTGTAGAGACCCTCCAGTAACTGTATATTGGGTCTCCAGCATATTAGTCCAGAGTCCCCCAGCAGCAATGAAGGCTCTTTCCATGATAACATCGAAGTCAAGAAGTCGGCTCCTTTACGAATGATATAATTGGATGGATTCTTAATCCGATGCTCAGCCTTGTTAATTGGTCTCATGGAGAAATGGCCATTGGGACCTCATCAATGGAGGCCTCAGAGCCGATGTCAATATCCTGATTGAAGCCTGAAGTCGGAGCACGCCGCATGAATCCTGATGGCTGTGAGTGCTGAAGAAAGGGAGGCACTTAATTAAGACTGTGCCATAACTATAGGTAGATGATCGAGGAGACGGAGAACGTTCCCCTCGTGGACTCGGAGTTTCCTCCTCCTAAGACGCTGTGTGTTGGCAGCTGGAGAATTGATAAGCGGCGCCGTTCTTCTGCAGCAGTTGTTAGAGGCGTCCCCCTATCCCGTACACCACCAGATTACACCCAGGAGCATTCAGGCGCTGGAAAGAGAGAAGAACATTCATTTTATCAGCTCAAAAAGAGATTTTCTTATATGACTATATAGAGCGGTCTGTAGCAATCGGCAAATCACTGCAGATGCCACAATGTTCTCCTATAAAGAGGAGGTCTAAGGTAGCCCTCTCCCCCTCCGTACTTACAATGGGCGCGATACAGTCAGTCATGTGTATGGCAATGGACCATTACAATATCAGCGCCAATATCACCTGAAGGGTGCAGATGCCATAGAGGAGCACATACCATACAGGATCACGTACCATAGAGGAGCACGTACCATACAGGATCACGTACCATAGAGGAGAACGTACCATAGAGGATCACATACCATATAGGATCACATACCATAGAGGAGCACATACCATACAGGATCACGTACCATAGAGGAGTACATACCATACAGGATCACGTACCATAGAGGAGCACGTACCATACAGGATCACGTACCATAGAGGAGCACGTACCATAGAGGAGAACGTACCATAGAGGAGAACGTACCATAGAGGATCACATACCATATAGGATCACATACCATAGAGGAGCACGTACCATACAGGATCACGTACCATAGAAGAGCACATACCATACAGGATCACGTACCATAGAGGAGCACGTACCATACAGGATCACGTACCATAGAGGAGCACGTACCATAGAGGAGAACGTACCATAGAGGATCACATACCATATAGGATCACATACCATATAGGATCACATACCATATAGGATCACATACCATAGAGGAGCACATACCATACAGGATCACGTACCATAGAGGAGCACGTACCATAGAGGAGAATGTACCATAGAGGATCACATACCATATAGGATCACATACCATAGAGGAGCACGTACCATACAGGATCACATACCATAGAGGAGCATGTACCATACAGGATCACGTACCATAGAGGAGCACGTACCATAGAGGAGCATGTACCATACAGGTTTACGTACAATAGAGGAGCACATACCATACAGGATCATGTACCATGGAGGATCACATACCATAGAGGAGTACATACCATACAGGATCACATACCATAGAGGAGCACGTACCATACAGGATTACGTACCATAGAGGAGCATGTATCATTAAGGCGCACATACTATAGAGGAACAAGTACCATAGAGGAGCACATAGCATTAAAGGGAATCTGTCACCCTAAATTGGCGGGATATTTAAATGATGGCAGTCAGCTCAGATGGGCGGTGTTTTGGGTACTTGCCTTAACATGTTGTTCGCCGCTGTCTCCATTATTTCTGGGAATTGTAGTTGTTGCCCTCCATATAACGCGCCTGTGCATTGCAATCTTGAATTGCGCACGCGCAGTATGCTTTGCCCGCAGATTGCAATGCACAGGCGCGTTATATGGAGGGCAACAACTACAATTCCCAGAAATAATGGAGACAGCGGCGAACAACATGTTAAGGCAAGTACCCAAAACACCGCCCATCTGACCTGACTGCCATCATTTAAATATCCCGCCAATTTAGGGTGACAGATTCCCTTTAAGGCGCACATACTATAGAGGAACAAGTTCCATAGAGGATCATGTACCATAGCGGTGCACGTACCATACAGGAGCACGTACCATAGAGGAGAACATACCACAGAGGAGCACATACCATTGAGGAACATAAACCACACAGGAGCATGTATCATAGAGTAGCAAGTACCATAGAAGAGCACATACCGTAGAAGAACAAGTACCATGGAGGAGCGTGTGCCATAGAGGCACAGATGCAATAGAAAAGCATGTACCATAGAGAAGCACATACTATAGAGGAGCAAGTACCATAGCCACAATCTTTGAAAAATACTGGAGAACAGAATTCCCAGAAGACTGAAGAAGGGCAAATGTTGTCCTTATCTTCAAAAAAGGAAAGAAGATGGAGCCAGGAAATGACAGGCCAGTGAGCCTTAAGGGTATGCCACACTAAACAACATCGCTAACGGGATCGCTAAAAAACGTCACTATTTAGCGATCCCGTTAGCGATGTTGTTCAGTGCGGCAGCTGCCAGCGACGAGCTTCCTGCTGTGATCTCGCTCGTCGCTGGAATCGTTCCGGACCCTATTTTCGTCGCTGGCGCCCCGCTGGGTAAGTATATATCGCTAGTGTGGCACCTTTTTTAGCGATTTAGCGGTACTTTTGTACCGCTAAAGTCGTTAAGGAGATCGCTAACCGCGATAGCGTCCTTAACTATATCGCTAAATGTGGCCGACACTAGCGATATAGAAACAATCCCGCTAGCGATCTCATTAGTATGCGACGCTAACGAGATCGCTAGCGGGATTGTGTAGTGTGGCAGTACCTTTACTTCTATACCAGGAACAGCATGTAAGTAAATACTTGGATAAGAATCCAGTAATTAACCAGAGCCAGCATGTGTTTGTAGCAAACAAGTCATGCCAGACTCATCTAATTTCCTTCTATGATGGAATCACTGACTGGGTGGATCAGGGAAATGCGGTACATTAAGTATATCTCGACTTCAGCAAAGCATTTGATCAAGTATCTCATACTATCCCTATTGAAAAAAATGACCCAGTGTTACAAGTGGGGTACCACCAGGCTCTGTCCTGGCCCCAGTGTTTTTCAACATTTTTATAAGTGATCTAGATAAGGGAACTGAAGGTAAACTAATCAAATTTGCAGACAAAGCGAGGATTCAGAAGGATCTAGATAAGCTTGAACAATGGGTTGCGACTAATAAAATGGTATTTAACAGGGAGAAATGCAAGATTCTACATCTGGGCAAAAAAAACAAGAATTACAGCTATAGAATGGGAGGAATAGGGCTAAGTAACAGCATGTGTGAAAGACTTGGGTATACTAATAGTTCACAGACTGAACATGAGTCAACAGTGTGATGCAGCAGCAAAAAGGCAAACACAGTTCTAGGATGTATCAACAGAAGCATACAGTCTAGATCACGTGAGGTCATTATTGCCCTCTACTCCTCTTTGGTCAGACCTCATCTGGAATACTGTGTCCAGTTCTGGGCACATTGTAAAAAAGAAATTGAAAAACTGGAGCAAGTTCAAAGGAGAGCCACCAGAATGGTGACCGGTCTGCAAACCATGTCCTATGAGGAACGGTTGCAGGATTTGGGAATGTTTAGCTGCGAAAAAGAAGACTGAGAGGAGACTTAATAGCTGTCTACAAATATCTCAAGGGCTGTCACATTGTAGAAGCATCATCTTTATTCTCATTTGCACAAGGAAAGACTAGAAGCAATGGGATGAAACTGAATGGGAGGAGACACAGATTAGATATTAGAAAAAACTTTTTGACAGTTAGGGTGATCAATGAGTGGAGCAGGCTGCCACGAGAGGTGGTGAGTTCTCCTTCAATGGAAGTCATCAGAGAATGGACAGACATCTGGGATGCTGTAGTGAATCCTGCATTGAGTGGGGGTGAGGGGGTTGGACTCAATGACCCAGGAGGTCCCTTCCAAGTTGAACATTCTAGGATTCTGTGATTCCATAGGGGCACATGTACCGTAGACACACACACACCGTGCCTGGTGCTGGCGCTATTATAGGACTTTTCCGCATTATAAAACGCTCTAGGATCCTGCACAGGGCTAATGGGGCATGGATTTGGGATGGTAAGCAGTGCGTATTGCGATCTTCGCTATGAGATGCCCTTTAGTTCTATCCGCCATGACTTCCTCATCCCATCAATGGTTGTGATCCCTGCACGCCATGTGCTTTGCTCCAGGACAAGAAGGGTTAAGTCCAAGTTGTAGATCTCTCCGCTCTCTGAGGATTATTTCCTGATGGAGAGATTAATGATCCTCAGATATTCTCTGTGTTGTGGGGGGAGAGGTGGCACATGTCTGACCACCATAAAGAAAGACGGAGCAGAAGAGACCCCAATCATAAAAACCGTATATGTGGAGTGATGGTCCTCTTATCGGGGCTGTCCTGCTCAAAAATAATCCTAACATGCCCAGTAAGTCATGTCTCCTGATCTTAAGCAATCACGCCATTATTAATAGCACTTTAGCCGTCAGGACTCAGACTTTCCTGAGAAATGACTCCAAATTCCCTGCACAGATAGAACAGAACTGTCTAGGAGAAGATTTGGCTTTGTTGTGCTTAGCAGCCGATCAGAGTACAGCTTTCATTTCATATTCTGCATTTAAAAAATGAAAGCTGCCCTGTTATGATTCGGTAGCTGAGGAGAGCAGGCAAAAAGGCAATACACCAGAGCAGTTGGAATCTATGAGATTGCAGTACCCTGACTAACCACCACAACTAGAGGCAGCCGTGGAGCGTTCCTACGATGGTCCTAGACGCCTCGTCACAGCCTGAGAAACTAACTACACCTAAAGATAGAAATAGGAAAGCTATCTGCCCCGGAGCAGAACCCCAAAGATAATAGAAAGCCCCCAAACATGTAATGGCGGTTAGACAAGAGGAAATACTGACACAGAAAGAAAATAGTATGAGCAAACGCTGGGGCCCAAACTATCTAAATAGAAAAGGATAGGAAGGGTACTTACTGCAATCCCAGAAAACCCTGAAAAACACCAACTCTACTAATTTCAAAATCACCTGAGATCACACGACCTCTACCACCTAAATTAGTTCTCTGGTGTAATGTGATGAACGGGCACACGGTCCGCCACACGGTAGCCCGGGGGTCACGGCTTGTGATCCCACCGCTGCCACCAATATGTGATGAAACGGTGCACACACACGACGGCTGCTGCCATCCGACCCAGTAAACTGCAGGGATTTATAATTATCCCACTTCCACTTAGGAACTTGCAGCTCTCTGGCGCCCCCCTTACCCTCAGGTCAGTCAGGGAACTGCACCTAGGATAATTAGTCGCCAGGCGGGTCACTTGGATGTGTGCTGGCTATTGGGCACGCTGCAATGAGGGAATTATAATTACTCCGAGCCGCAGCCGGGTAATACACTTATAATACCCGCTCCCTCACTGCCAACGCCACCCCATATGTCAACACTTTACACCCCTTCTTTTAAGCTGCCACCAGCTACGGTTTTTCTTGAACAATTTATCAAGAGGGTCCGTAGCAACCCCAAAACAGTAGCGTAGTGCTTCAGGCACGTGCAAATTCGTTTATAGAGCAGGAGAAACAAACTAATAAATTTATAGGTTTATTCCTTAAAAAACAGGCAGTGCTTATACAATATAAAAAGATGTAACAAACTGAGACAATATCGTTATGTACAGATGCAGTTATAAAATAAAATGGGATTAAGAATGAAAGACTCACATGATAGTTACATATGCATAGGCAAGCCAGGCTGGGGAAAGAGCCACACGTCATAGTTCATTTGCAGATCTCTTAGTCAGGACATCACAGCAAGGACTCCCCAAGGGGGGCTGAACTGCAAGACTTATACCTGGGGGCTGCTGACCTCACAAAACGAGGATGGTTATTCTGGCCACTTCCCCTGGCTGCAAGCTATGGTTTGAGCTCTGCAATATCATAAGGTCCATAACTCAGCGGGGAACTCTAGCAGAATAATGGCAGACCTATCAATGATCTTGCTTTGAAATAATGGTTCAAATGAACCCAAACTTGGGTGACATAGCTCATGGGGCACCCGAGAATTCCATTTCTCGGGCTCTGTTGGAGTTACGGGTTCACCGGTACCACGGGAACGATGCCCGTCGGCGCATGGTTCAACACAGTGACGTTCGTGTTTCTGACGCAACTTCCCACCGTGTTATAAGCCAAAAGGATGAATTCTCCAAAATGGCTGCTATAGGACTTTTGCAGGGTTTGGGAAGACAAAGAAAAATTCCTGAGGTGGGAGGGATGAGAGATAGAGTGCGCTGCAGAGAGAAGGAGGAGGGGTAACTTTGCCCTGTGCTTGCAAACGGTGGGGGTTGTAGTTCTAGCGACAGCACAAGACATGGAGCTACAGTATCATCACATGTAACAAAATCAAAACAGCAGCCACTGAAAAAACTGGAAAAAGCAAAAGTACAAACATCAGTGGCTGAACTAAACTGAGAGGGCAAAAGCCCCCGGAGGGGACCCTGAAGACCCCCACAGAAGTGCAGGACAAAATGCAAAAATATAGTACAAAAACAAAAAGAAGAAGATGTCTTATCTGTTAGCAGGAGATGCAGACACGACACAGCAGGCTACAAGGGAAACAGGAATGAAGGATTCAGACCAGAACAATTGATCACCGGCAACCCTGATGGGAAGGTGACTCCTTATATAAGACCAGTCAGTAACACCTGATTCCCAATCCTCACAATCTTCACTGGACAGTCCAGTACCGCTTGTAACCACCAGAGGGAGCTTCTGCTCAGAACTCATTTCCAGCCTATTCACAACACTGCCCTGTGATTGGTTGCTATGGACAATGTGATGAACGGTGCCGCGGTCCGCCACACGGTAGCCCGGGGGTCACGGCTTGTGATCCCACCGCTGCCACCACATGTGATGGAACGTGCACACACACGACGGCTGCTGCCGTCCGACCCAGTAAACTGCAGGGATTTTTAATTATCCCACTTCCACTTAGGAACTACAGCTCTCTGGCGCCCCCCTTACCCTCAGGCCAGTCAGGGAACTGCACCTAGGATAATTGGTCGCCAGACAGGTCACTTGGAGGTGTGCTGGCTATGGGGCCCGCTGCAGTGAGGGAATTATAATTACTCCTGGCTGCAGCCAGGCAATACCCTTATAAGACCCGTTCCGTCACTGCCAGCGCCACCCAATAGACTAACACTTTACACCCCTTTCCTTTAGCTGCCACCAGCTACGGGTTTGACTTAATACACAATTTATCAAGAGGGTCCGTAGCAACCCAAAACAGTAGCGTAGTACGTCAGGCACGTGAAAATTCGTTTATAGAGCAGGAGAAACAAACTAATAAATTTATAGGTTTATTCCTTAAAAACAGGCAATGCTTATATAATATAAAAAGATGTAACAAACTGAGACAATATCGTTATGTACAAATGCAGTTATAAAATAAAATGGGCTTAAGAATGAAAATCACTCACATGGTTGTTAGATCATTACAGGCAAGCCAGGCTGGGGGAAGGAGCCACACGTCATAGTTCATTGGGAGATCTCTTACTCAGCCCATCCCAGCAGAAAGAATTCTACTAAGGAACTTCACTGTAAGACTTATGCATGTCAGCTTCTGACCTCACAAAAAGGGCTGGTCCTCTAGCCACCTCCCCTGGCTGCAAGCTATGGTTTGAGCTCTGCGATATCATAAGGTTCATAACTCAGCGGGGAACTCTAGCAGAATAATGGCAGACCTATCAATGATCTTGCTTTGAAATAATGGTTCAAATGAACCCAAACTTGGGTGACATAGCTCATGGGGCACCCGAGAATTCCATTTCTCGGGCTCTGTTGGAGTTACGGGTTCACCGGTACCACGGGAACGATGCCCGTCGGCGCATGGTTCAACACAGTGACGTTCGTGTTTTCTAGCGAATGCTCCCACCGTGTTATTAACCAAAAAAGAATGAATACTACAACATGGCTGCTATAGGAAGAAAGCACGTGTTCGGACAATGCAGGACCCTGCGGTGAAGCGGGAAAACTTCCAGCACTGGCAGCTCACATTACACTGCCTGAGTGCAGGCTGACAGGGGGGGAAGGGAAGCGTGAGCTGCAGAGAAAAGGAGGGAGGGGTAGTTTGCCCTGTGCTTGCAAACGGTGGGGGTTGTAGTACTATGGGGGAGAGTTCTGGAAACAGCACCAGAAATGAAGCTTCAGTATCATCACACCTCCCCCCTTTAGAGGGCGCTACGGAGGCATGACCTCTCGGTAATCCGACATGCGCACCTCAGCGGGTTCGCCACGTCGTGATAACCCATCAGCATTCCCATGATCACTGCCTTTCTTGTGTTGTACGGCAAAATCATACTGCTGCAGGGCAAGGCTCCAGCGTAGCAACCTACCATTGGTTCCGGACACTGTGTGCAGCCAGCTCAGAGGGTTGTGGTCGGTGACCACCTTGAAGGTGCGCCCGTACAGGTAGGGCTGCAAACGTTGCAGTGCCCAGACCATGGCCAGGCACTCCTTCTCGATGGTGGAGTATGCCACTTCCCTTGGCAGAAGTTTCCGGCTCAGGTACAACACGGGGTGCTCCTGGTCCCCCGAATCAACCTGGCTGAGTACAGCACCGAGGCCAAATTCGCTGGCATCAGTCTGTACCAGGAAGGGCCGACTGCTGTCGATGGCTTTCAACACTGGAGAACTGCACAGGGCTGTTTTCAAAGATCGGAATGCCGCTCACAGCCATCTGTCCAGTTGACTGTTTGGGGTAGACCGCCCTTGGTGAGGTCCGTCAAGGGTTTTGCAATGGCGCTATAGTTCGGTACGAAACGCCTATAGTACCCTGCAGTGCCCAGGAAGGACTTCACCTGCTTTTTGGTCCTGGGGGTGGGCCAGGACACGATCACGTCCACTTTCTCGGGCTCTGGACTCATGGAACCCCCACCTACCAGGTGCCCCAGGTAGTGGACCTCCCTCATGCCCATCTGGCATTTTCCCGGCTTGATGGTCAGACCTGCCTGGTGAATACGCTTGAGCACCTCCTGGAGATGCTGAAGGTGTTCCTCCCAGGTGGAACTGAAGACGGCAATGTCGTCCAGGTACGCCACAGCGTACTCCTCCAGTCCCTGAAGCAGGTGGTTGACCATCCGCTGGAAAGTGGCAGGGGCATTCTTCATGCCGAAAGGCATGACCGTGGACTCGTACAGTCCAAAAGGGGTGATAAAGGCAGATTTCTCCTGCGCCGCCGGGCTCAGGGGAATCTGCCAGTATCCCCGACTCAGATCCATGATGGATATGTACTTGGCATTCGCCAACCGCTCCAGCAGATCCTCGATGCGTGGCATTGGGTGCGCATCAGAGGTAGTGATGGCGTTGAGCCCCCTGTAGTCCACGCAGAACCGGGTGGTCCGATCCTTTTTTGGCATGAGAACTACAGGTGAGGCCCACGCGCTTTTGGACTGCCGGATCACCCCCAGCTGCAACATCTCATGGATCTCCTGGCGCATAATCTGCTGCACTTCCTCAGAGATCCGATAGGGTGTCCGCCGTAACGGGGCGTGATTTCCCGGTGTCCACCTCGTGGACTGCCAACTCGGTCCTTCCGGGTCGGTTTGTGAACACGGCCCGAAAGGATTCCAGAGTGGTCAGCAACTGCAACCGCTGGGAGGCGGTTAGCGAGGCATTTACCTCCATGTCCTCAATGGACCCATTGGCATTAGCTTGGGCCAGCATGTCTAGGGGGGATCCTCTTCCCCGTCCTCGGGCAGATTGCAGACCGGTAGGACGCAGGCTTCACGTTCGTGATGGGCCTTCATCATGTTGACGTGAAAGGCCTTGCGCCTACCCCGAGTGTGGTCAAGCGTGACCACGTAGGTGGCTGGGTTGAGCTGTTGGTGCACGACGTACGGGCCTTCCCAGGCTGCCTGAAGCTATCCTTTGGTACGGGGACCAGCACCCACACCTTTTGACCCACCTGGTAGGTCCGCTCCCGGGCGTTCTGGTCGTACCAGTGCTTCTGGTCAGCCTGAGCCTGCGTCATGTTGTCATGCACCAACTGCGTCAAGGTCTGCATCTTGTCGCGGAAGCGCATGACATAATCCACGATGGACACTTCCGTGGGGTTTGGCTCATCTTCCCAGGATTCTCTTATCAACCCAAGGGGTCCCCGGACTCGCCTACCATACAGGAGCTCGAAGGGGGAGAACCCCGTCGAGGCCTGCGGGACTTCTCTGTAGGCAAATAGCAGGTGTGGGAGGTACCGCTCCCAATCGCGTCCCTGGGTCTCAACCAGCATGCGGAGCATCTGTTTGAGGGTACCGTTAAAGCGCTCACACAAACCATTGGTCTGTGGGTGATACGCACTCGATACCATACGCGTCACCTGCATTTTGCTGCAGAGAGCCTTCATTAGGCGAGACATAAATTGAGTCCCTTGATCGGTAAGCATCTCCCTGGGAAATCCTACCCGTGAAAAGATGGTCACCAGTGCATCCGCCACCTTATCTGCCCTAGTTGAGGACAGAGCTACTGCCTCCGGGTACCGGGTAGCGTAGTCTACCACAGTAAGGATGTATTGCTTTCCAGAGCTGCTGGGGACGGCCAGCGGGCCCACAATGTCCACCGCGATCCTCTGGAAAGGCTCCTCTATCACTGGCAACGGGATCAGGGGAGCCTTAAGAGCAGGCCCCGCCTTCCCCACTCTTTGACAGGTGATACAGGAGCGGCAGTAGTTAGTCACATCTGTCCCCATCTTGGGCCAATAGAAGTGTTGAGACAGCCGTGCCTTAGTTTTGCTAATCCCCAAGTGTCCAGCAAGTGGAATCTCATGGGCAATCCTCAACAACTCACCTCGGAACTGGTGCGGGACGACCAGCTGTTTTTCCCTCAACAACTCCTTTTGGGAACCTCCGGGTACTGTCTCCCGGTACAACCTTCCTCGTTCCCAGAACACCCTCTCCTTATCAGTCACGGAGGTGGGCGTCTCGGCGAGGTGCCTCAAGTTCCCCAGGCTCGCATCTGAGTGCAGAGCGGCCTGGAACTCCTGGCTGGAGGCAGCCAGAAGTGACGTCAGGGTTCCTTCCTCACTGGGACCCTCTGGGACCGGCTCTGGGTCCACCTCTGGTTCAGTCTCTCCTGTAGCGGAGGAGGGTCCAGATGGCAGGGCGCTACCTGCGATCCGGGCACTCTGACTGCGGGTGACAGCAGCTACATATGCAGTCTCCCCGGGGATTTCTATAGACCCATCAGCCTGCGCTGCCATGGGCTCTACCTCCCCATCCACCCCCAACACTTCAGGAGCAGTGCTACTTATGGGCCAGTTACCTTCCTCGGTGGCACTGGTCAGTGTCATGGCGTCACCTTCCTCCCGGTTCCCATGCACCTCCCCATTTCCTTGAGCACTGTCGCTTGCTCCTGCTAGGGGTTCCTCAGCCGTCTCACTCCGCAGAGCGACGGGACTGAACGCTCCTGTACCTGTGGACACATCTACCACTTCAGAGAAAGGGTTAACAGATTCAGATGGCACAGATACATCACTATCAACATCAGTCCTAGGGAAAGAAAGGTTATCAGTTGCATCATCACTTCGCAAAGCATTAGCAGGTAACACAATCAGTTTCCCATCATCATCAACATCAACATCATGGTTACCGTTAACCTTATCATCAGATTGGGAAGGGGTGTCAGGGACATAGTACGCCACCATCCTCCCCAGATCAGTCCCCAATAAAACATCAGTGGGCAGGTTTTCGGACACCCCCACTTCCTTCACCCCGCTCCCGGTACCCAGTCAATGAAAACTCGGGCTATCGGCAAGGGGTAGTGGACACCCCCAATCCCTGTGACAGTTAAGGTTTTCCCCGGAATCAACTCTTCAGGGGCCGCCAGTTCGGGTCGGATGAGGGTTCGTTCAGCCCCGGTGTCCTTGAGGCCTGTAGCAAGACGGGCCCCCACGCGGACGGGCTGCACGTTGTCATCAACCCTCCCCACCACACCACCCACCAAAAGAACAGAGGCGTTGGGCCCGGAGGCCTTGGCTGGGGGGTTCTTCTGCCTCTCCGGACAGGTGGCGCTGATGTGACCAGTCCTTTTACAGGAGAAACACTGGCGGGGGTCTGATGTAGGCCTGGCGCTGGCAAAGGGGATAGTGCCTCCAGAGGGACGACTGGCAGGGGCACTGGGGTTGGTTGCAGGCTTACCCCCTCCCCAGCGGGTGGTGACGGTCTTCCGCACCTCGGGTTTCCGGTTGGCCTCATAGCTGTCGGCGATCCGGGCTGTTGTGACCGCGTCCTCTGGTTCTCGGTCCAGGATGAACTGTCGGACCTCAGCTGGGCACAGATGCAGGAACTGGTCTTTGATCATCAGGTCTTTCAGCTCCGCATAGGTGTCAACTGACAGTCCCTGGATCCACTGGTCAAAGTGGTTCCTGAGTGCTTGCACCACATCGCTATAACTGTCGTGTGGGCCACGTTGGAGGTTCCGGAACTTCTTTCGGTTTTAACCTCAGGGGTTAGCTGGTACTTGGCAATCAGGGCCTGCTTGATGGCCTCATAGTCACTGTCTTGATCTGGCGCGAGGGAAGCGAACGCCTCCAAAGCTTTGCCCTTTAGCCCGGGGGTCAAGTACCTGCCCATTGGTCGGCAGGCAGCCGGTACTGTCTGCAGACTTTCTCAAAGGCCCGCAGAAAAGTGTCCAAGTTCTCCGTCCCTTTCCAGCACGGGAAAGTGCTCCGGCCGGGGCTTGGGACTCTGAGTGCTGCTGTGCACACTGCTCTGAGCTGTGGAGGGCATTGCCCCTCGCTGAACCATCTCCAGCTCATGAGCTCTCTGCGCTTGGGCTTCCCGCTCGGCCGGGGCTCTCTCAGCCTCCCGCTCGGCTCTCTCAGCCTCTCGCTGGGCTTGGCGCTCGGCTCGGGCCCCCTGCTGGTATTGCTGAATCAGCTTCAGGCGCTCCCCCCGGTCGTCGGTGGGGAGTTCCTCCAGGGCCGCCTGCAGGTAAGGGTCCATCCCGCCCTGGTTGTAAGCCTGCAGGGTTTGGGCCTCTGCTGCCGCCCCACCTTGGCTTGGGCCGGCTTCTGTGCCCTCCTCGCTCTCAGCGTGGTCTGTGGCATCAGGACCTTGATCAGTTGAGCTTTGGTTTGGCCCCTGGGGTCAAGGCCTCGGGAAATGCATATTCCAGCAAGAGTGTCCCTTTTCTGCAGTTTGTACCAACTTGCTCCTATTGTAGCCATGTTTGCCAAATAAAAGATAGGATAGAAAAACAAAGAGAAGGGAGGGGTAAACCGCCAAGTACACACAATTTGTCTCAGGACTAATAAACACTGAGTCTGTTCTCCAAAACTTTAGTTGCAGGGTCGCTGAAGAACCGTGCAAGTTTTTTAGTGAATGGAATGATTGCTCAAACAGATCACTAATGCTCTATAAATCCCACCGCTCTGCCACCAATATGTGATGAACGGTGCCGCGGTTCCGCCACACGGTAGCCCGGGGGTCACGGCTTGTGATCCCACCGCTGCCACCACATGTGATGAAACGTGCACACACACGACGGCTGCTGCCTCCGACCCAGTAAACTGCAGGGATTTTTAATTATCCCACTTCCACTTAGGAACTTACAGCTCTCTGGCGCCCCCCTTACCCTCAGGCCAGTCAGGGAACTGCACCTAGGATAATTGGTCGCCAGACAGGTCACTTGGAGGTGTGTGCTGGCTATGGGGCACCCCTGCAGTGAGGGAATTATAATTACTCCTGGCTGCAGCCAGGGTAATACCTTATAAGACCCGTTCCTCACTGCCACGCCACCCAATAGACTAACACTTTACACCCCTTTCCTTTAGCTGCCACCAGCTACGGGTTTGACTTAATACACATTTATCAAGAGGGTCCGTAGCAACCCCAAAACAGTAGCGTAGTACTTTAGGCCGTGAAATTCGTTTATAGAGCAGGAGAAACAAACTAATAAATTTATAGGTTTATTCCTTAAAAAACAGGCATGCTTATATAATATAAAAAGATGTAACAAACTGAGACAATATCGTTATGTACAAATGCAGTTATAAAATAAAATGGGCTTAAGAATGAAATCACTCACATGGTTGTTAGATCATTACAGGCAAGCCAGGCTGGGGGAAGGAGCCACACGTCATAGTTCATTGGAGATCTCTTACTCAGGCCATCCAGCAAAAGAATTCTACTAAGGAACTTCACTGTAAGACTTATGCTGTCAGCTTTGACCTCACAAAAAGGGCTGGTCCTCTAGCCACCTCCCCTGGCTGCAAGCTATGGTTTGAGCTCTGCGATATCATAAGGTCCATAACTCAGCGGGGAACTCTAGCAGAATAATGGCAGACCTATCAATGATCTTGCTTTTGAAATAATGGTTCAAATGAACCCAAACTTGGGTGACATAGCTCATGGGGCACCCGAGAATTCCATTTCTCAGGCTCTGTTGGAGTTACGGGTTTACCGGTACCACGGGAACGATGCCCGTCGGCGCATGGTTCAACACAGTGACGTTCGTGTTTCTGACGAATTCCCACCGTGTTATTTAACCAAAAGGATGAATCAAAATGGCTGCTATAGGAAGGGGTGGAAGACAAAGAAATCTGGGGGTGTCTCGAGAACAAGAGGGAACTTCCCTGCTTCAAAGGTGGGGAAGCGAGCAAGGGATAAACTCCAGTTCAAAATGGCCTAGCTCAAAAATTACACTGGGCCAGGAGGCAGGCCTGACAGGGGGGGATAGGAAAAAAAAGCCGCTGAGATGCAGACAGAAAATAGGGAGGGGTAGTTTGCCAAAATGTCCGGCAACCCCGATGGGGGGTCCTTAGTTTTAAGGGAACAGAGTTATCTCAAATCCAGCACCAGAATGTAAGCTTTCATATCATTCCAGATCACAACACAAGACCAGAGTAACACAGTGGGAGCCATCTTTAGAAAAACTGTCCCTGTGTCTACATCAACCAATCAGAGCTCAGCTTTCATTTTTTAAACTGGTCTGTTAAAATGAAAGCTGATCTGTGATTGGTTGCTATTGGAAAGAGTCCTGTTGAACCTGTAACGACCGCCATATTGGTTGTCACCCAGCTTTCCAGTAAACAAACACCATAAAGAAATTAATGAAAGCCGCCGCGCTAGGTCTAATATTTACAGAGGATTTTTCATTAATTTTGGGACTCGGATCTCAGCAATCCTCCATATCTTTTGAGGCCCTAGGGGGGAATCAACAAATAACTGCGGTCACGGCAGGAGTCTTGATGATGGCGCCCGCAGATGATAACACATGAAATGGCTTCTTACCTCAAGCAGCACTGACTGCAGCAAGGGGAACTCTGAGAAAGCTGGGTGACAACATGACAGCGGCCATATTGGTTCACTACAATACGTCACCATAGAAACCAACATGGCAGCATCATAGGAGCCGGGACTACCAAATGATCTTCCCATTGTGAACTATTTTCATTTTTACCAAGAACAATGACATTTCTTTCTTCCGCCACCGCAGCAGAAAAATGAAATAAAAATGTGAGCAAAAATTCCAAGTGCAGTAAAATGATGGAAAAACCTAATTCCGCCATTATTTTCTGAGTTTTGTGTATATGGCGATCAGTATGTGGTAAAAATGACCTGAAAATGTGATTTTCCAGATCAGTGCGACGGAGATAGCAAATTTATAAAGTTGCTTTTTGTGTTATTTTTTAAAATGTAATAGGTAAAAAAAAATCTGAAATTTATAAAAAAAATAAAAACTGGCCTCTTACATTTTTTATGTTTAAAGCCTCTTTTTTTGCATTTTTTATGTGTATTGTTATGGGACATAAATGACATGTTGACTTCTTTTGATTGCATTTTTTGGAGAAGATATACTGTATATATAATTATATTTTTGTATTTATTTTGTATTTGTTGCTTACTGACTTTTGCAGTTTGCAGCGATTACGGACGTTTATTTTTTATTTCTTTAAAAATGTAATAAAGGGTCTTGATTTGAATTTTTCAGTTTTTTGTTTTCATAAACTTTTTTTTTTCCCTCTATTTTTTTGTCCCCTTTGGTGCGACCTGAACCAGCGACCTATATATGATGGCGCTATATAAATAAAGATTATTATTATATACTGCAATACAACAAGGCGGGAAAGGGCATAATGGACGCTCGAGTGGAGGCCTGGACCCGAAGCAGCAGCTAAGGATTCTTACCAGCAGTGATCGGCGCTCAGCTCCTGAGCACCCGTCATAGGGCGACACCGTCCACCAGCAGCCGCTGATGACATCGCTCCAAAAATGCATTTATTTTAGGAAATTTACAGTAAAGCTATAGGCAAAGTCTTCTAATGAGCGACATGTCAGATGCAGTGAGCGTCACTGTCGTGGGAAGGAGAGAACGGGCGACGTATATCTGCCACATATATCCCGCTGCAGAATCAGGACCCCAAACTCATCATCATTCCTCAATAATATGATTTAATGGGGACCTTCAGTCACATGACTCAACCATAGAGTGATCTATTCTATAGTCATTACAGAGTGATCTATTCTATAGAGTCATTACACACAGAGTGATCTATTCTATAGAGACATTACACACAGAGTGATCTATTCTATAGAGACATTACACACAGAGTGATCTATTCTATAGTCATTACACAGAGTGATCTATTCTATAGAGACATTACTCACAGAGTGATCTATTCTATAGAGTCATTACACACAGAGTGATCTATTCTATAGAGACATTACACACAGTGATCTATTCTATAGAGACATTACACACAGAGTGATCTATTCTATAGTCATTACACAGAGTGATCTATTCTATAGAGACATTACTCACAGAGTGATCTATTCTATAGAGTCATTACACACAGAGTGATCTATTCTATAGAGACATTACACACAGAGTGATCTATTCTATAGAGACATTACACACAGAGTGATCTATTCTATAGAGTCATTACACACAGAGTGATCTATTCTATAGAGACATTACACACAGAGTGATCTATTCTATAGAGTCATTACACACAGAGTGATCTATTCTATAGAGTCATTACACACTGATCTATTCTATAGAGTCATTACACACTGATCTATTCTATAGAGTCATTACACACTGATCTATTCTATAGAGACATTACACACAGAGTGATCTATTCTATAGAGAAATTACACACAGAGTGATCTATTCTATAGTCATTACACACAGAGTGATCTATTCTATAGAGACATTACACACAGAGTGATCTATTCTATAGTCATTACACACAGAGTGATCTATTCTATAGTCATTACACACAGAGTGATCTATTCTATAGACATTACACACAGAGTGATCTATTCTATAGAGTCATT
This sequence comes from Oophaga sylvatica, assembly GCA_033576555.1. NCBI lineage: Eukaryota > Metazoa > Chordata > Amphibia > Anura > Dendrobatidae > Oophaga > Oophaga sylvatica. Next base: position 23,253 of record JARQOD010003255.1, on the reverse strand, counting down.
ACACACAGAGTGATCTATTCTATAGAGTCATTACACACAGAGTGATCTATTCTATAGAGCATTACACACAGAGTGATCTATTCTATAGTCATTACACACAGAGTGATCTATTCTATAGAGACATTACACACAGAGTGATCTATTCTATAGTCATTACACACAGAGTGATCTATTCTATAGATCATTACACACAGAGTGATCTATTCTATAGAGCATTACACACAGAGTGATCTATTCTATAGAGTCATTACACAGAGTGATCTATTCTATAGAGTCATTACACACAGAGTGATCTATTCTATAGAGACATTACACACAGAGTGATCTATTCTATAGTCATTACACACAGAGTGATCTATTCTATAGAGTCATTACACACAGAGTGATCTATTCTATAGAGTCATTACACACAGAGTGATCTATTCTATAGAGACATTACACACAGAGTGATCTATTCTATAGTCATTACACACAGAGTGATCTATTCTATAGTCATACAAGTGATCTATTCTATAGAGTCATTACACACAGAGTGATCTATTCTATAGAGTCATTACACACAGAGTGATCTATTCTATAGTCATTACACACAGAGTGATCTATTCTATAGAGACATTACACAGAGTGATCTATCTATAGTCATTACACACAGAGTGATCTATTCTATAGAGACATTACACACAGAGTGATCTATTCTATAGAGACATTACACAGAGTGATCTATTCTATAGAGACATTACACACAGAGTGATCTATTCTATAGTCATTAACACAGAGTGATCTATTCTATAGAGTCATTACACACAGAGTGATCTATTCTATAGAGACATTACACACAGTGATCTATTCTATAGTCATTGCACACAGAGTGATCTATTCTATAGAGACATTACACACAGAGTGATCTATTCTATAGAGTCATTACACACAGAGTGATCTATCTATAGAGACATTACACACAGAGTGATCTATTCTATATCATTACACCAGAGTGATCTATTCTATAGACTCATTACACACAGAGTGATCTATTCTATAGAGTCATTACACACAGTGATCTATTCTATAGAGTCATTACACACAGAGTGATCTATTCTATAGTCATTACACACAGAGTGATCTATTCTATAGATCATTACACACAGAGTGATCTATTCTATAGAGTCATTACACAGAGTGATCTATTCTATAGAGTCATTACACACAGAGTGATCTATTCTATAGAGACATTACACACAGAGTGATCTATTCTATAGTCATTACACACAGAGTGATCTATTCTATAGAGTCATTACACACAGAGTGATCTATTCTATAGAGACATTACACACAGAGTGATCTATTCTATAGTCATTACACAGAGTGATCTATTCTATAGTCATTACAGAGTGATCTATTCTATAGAGTCATTACACACAGAGTGATCTATTCTATAGAGTCATTACACACAGAGTGATCTATTCTATAGTCATTACACACAGAGTGATCTATTCTATAGAGACATTACACACAGAGTGATCTATTCTATAGAGACATTACACAAGAGTGATCTATTCTAAGTCATTACACACAGAGTGATCTATTCTATAGAGACATTACACACAGTGATCTATTCTATAGAGACATTACACAGAGTGATCTATTCTATGGAGTCATTACACACAGAGTGATTATTCTATAGAGTCATTACACACAGTGATCTAATAGAGTCATTACACAAGAGTGATCTATTCTAGAGTCATTACACACAGAGTGATCTATTCTATAGAGTCATTACACACAGTGATCTATTCTATAGAGTCATTACACACAGAGTGATCTATTCTATAGAGACATTACACACAGAGTGATCTATTCTATAGAGACATTACACACAGAGTGATCTATTCTATAGAGACATTACACACAGAGTGATCTATTCTATAGAGACATTACACACAGAGTGATCTATTCTATAGAGACATTACACACAGGTGATCTATTCTATAGAGACATTACACACAGAGTGATCTATTCTATAGATCATTACACACAGAGTGATCTATTCTATAGATCATTACACACAAGTGATCTATTCTATAGAGACATTACACACAGAGTGATCTATTCTATAGAGTCATTACACACAGAGTGATCTATTCTATAGAGTCATTACACACAGAGTGATCTATTCTATAGAGCATTACACACAAGTGATCTATTCTATAGAGTCATTACACACAGAGTGATCTATTCTATAGATCATTACACACAGAGTGATCTATTCTATAGAGACATTACACACAGAGTGATCTATTCTATAGAGTCATTACACACAGAGTGATCTATTCTATAGTCATTACACACAGAGTGATCTATTCTATAGAGAGCATTACACACAGAGTGATCTATTCTATAGTCATTACACACAGAGTGATCTATTCTATAGAGAAAATTACACAAGTGATCTATTCTATAGAGTCCATTACACACGAGTGATCTATTCTATAGAGACATTACACACAGAGTGATCTATTCTATAGAGTCATTACAACAGAGTGATCTATTCTATAGAGCATTACACACAGAGTGATCTATTCTATAGAGCATTACACACAGAGTGATCTATTCTATAGTCATTACACACAGAGTGATCTATTCTATAGAACTTACACACAGAGTGATCTATTCTATAGAGACATTACACAGAGTGATCTATTCTAGAGCATTACACACAGAGGATCTATTCTATAGAGACATTACACACAGAGTGATCTATTCAAGAGCATTACACAGAGTGATCTATTCTATGAGCATTACACACAGATGATTATTTATAGAGCATTACACAAGTGATCTATAAGTCATTACACACAGAGTGATCTATTCTAGAGCATTACACACAGATGATATTCTATAGAGCATTACACACAGTGATTATTCATAGAGATACACACAGAGTGATCTATTCTATAGAGCCATTACACACAGGTGATCATTATAAGACATTACACACAGAGTGATCTATTCTATAGACATTACACAGAGTGATCTATTCTATAGAGCATTACACACAGTGATCTATTCTATAGAGACATTCACACAGAGTGATCTATTCTATAGAGACATTACACAAGTGATCTATTCTATAGAGCCATTACACACAGAGTGATCTATCTATAGAGTATTCTTATCATTACACACAAGGTCTATCTAAGCATTACAGAGATTACAGTCATACACACGGTGATTTCTATAGCTTACACAGTGATTCTAGAACATTACACAGATGATCTTTATAGAGCATTACACAGAGTGATCTATCTATAGTCATTACACCAGAGTGATCTATTCTATAGAGCATTACACACAGAGTGATCTATTCTATAGAGCTTACACACAGTGATCTATTCTATAGTCATCACACAGATGATCTATTCTATAGAGACATTACACACGAGTGACTATTCTATAGAGCATTACACAGAGTGATCTATTCTATAGACATTACACACTGATCTATCTATAGACATACACACAGAGTGATATTTAAGATCATTAACAGAGTGATTATTCTATAAGTCATTACACACAGTGATCTATTCTAAGAGCATTACACACAGAGTGATCTATTCTATAGTCTTACAACGAGTGATCTATAAGACTACACACAGAGTGATCTATTCTATAGAGTCATTACACAGGTGATCTATAGCATTACACAGAGTGATCTATCTTGAGCATTACACACAGAGTGTCTATCTATAGCATTACACACAGTGATCTATTCTATAGAGTCATTACACACAGTGATCTATTCTATAGAGACATTACAACAGAGGTCTATCTATAGAGCATTACACAGAGTGATCTATCTATACATTACACAGAGTGATCTATCTATAGCATTACAGAGTGATCTTTCTATAAGTCATTACACACAGATGATCTATTCTATAGAGTCATTCACACAGAGTGACTATTCTATAGTCATTAACAAGATGTTATTCTATAGCTTACCACAGATCTATTCTATAGCATACACAGAGTGATCTATTCTGAGCATTAACAGAGTGACTATCTATAGAGCATTACACACAGATGATTTTCTATAGAGCTTACACAGAGTGATCTTTCTATGAGTCATTACACACAGAGTGATTATTCTATGAGCATTACACAAGTGATCTATAGAGCATTACACAGAGTGATCTATTCTAAGTCATTACACACAGATGATCTATCTATAGAGCATTACACAAGTGATCTATTCTATGAGCATTACACACAAGTGATCTATTCTATAGAGCATTACACAAGTGATCATCTATAGAGCATTACACCGAGTGATTATTCTATAGAGACATACACAATGATTATTCTATAGACTTACCAGATGACTATTCTATAGAGCATTACAACAGAGTGATCTATTCTATAGAGAATTACACAGAGTGATCATTTATAGAGCATTACACAAGTGATCTATTCTATAGAGCATACACCAGAGTGATCTTAGTCATTAAACAGTGATCTATTCTATAGAGCATTACACAGTGATCTATTCTATAGAGACATTACACAAGAGTGATCTATCATGAGTCATTACACAAGTGATCTATTTATGAGCATTACACAGAGTGATCTATCTTAGAGCATTACACACAGAGTGATCTATTCTATAGTCATTACACACGATGATCTATTTATAGCATACAACAGAGTGATCTATCTATAGAGCATTACCAGAGTGATCTATTCTATAGCATACACACAGAGTGATCTATTCTATAGAGCATTAACACAGTGATCTATTCTATAGTCATTCAACAGAGTGACTATTTATAGAGCCATTACACACAGGTGATCTATTCATAGAGCATTAACACGGTGATCTTATTAGAGACATTACACACATGATCTATTCTAAGTCATTACACACAGTGATCTTTCTATAGAGACATTACACACAGAGTGATCTATCTATAGAGTCATTACAAGAGTGATCTATTCATAGGAATTACACACAGAGTGATTATCATAACATACACAGGTGATCTATTCTATAAGTCATTACACACAGAGTGATCTATTCTAAGATCATTACAACAGAGTGATCTATTCTATAGAGTCATTACACACAGAGTGATATATTCTATAGAGTCATTACACACAGTGATCTATTCTATAGAGTCATTACACAGAGTGATCTATTCTTAGAGACATTACACAGAGTGATCTATTCTATAGAGCCATTACACACAGAGTGATCTATTCTATAGAGACATTACACAGAGTGATCTATTCTATAGAGTCATTACACACAGAGTGATCTATTCTATAGAGACATTACACAGAGTGATCTATTCTATAGAGCCATTACACACAGAGTGATCTATTCTATAGAGACATTACACACAGAGTGATCTATTCTATAGAGTCATTACACAGAGTGATCTATTCTATAGAGACATTACACACAGAGTGATCTATTCTATAGAGACATTACACACAGAGTGATCTATTCTATAGAGCATTACACACAGAGTGATCTATTCTATAGAGACATTACACACAGAGTGATCTATTCTATAGGTCATTACACAGAGTGATCTATTTATGAGTCATTACACAGAGTGATCTATTCTATAGAGACATTACACACAGAGTGATCTATTCTATAGTCATTACACACAGAGTGATCTATTCTATAGTCATTACACAGAGTGATCTATTCTATAGAGCATTACACACAGAGTGATCTATTCTATAGTCATTACACACAGAGTGATCTATTCTATAGACATTACACACAGTGATCTATTCTATAGAGTCATTACACAGAGTGATCTATTCTATAGAGCCATTACACACAGAGTGATCTATTCTATAGAGCCATTACACACAGAGTGATCTATTCTATAGAGTCATTGCACACAGAGTGATCTATTCTATAGAGACATTACACACAGAGTGATCTATTCTATACAGACATTACACACAGAGTGATCTATTCTATAGTCATTACACACAGAGTGATCTATTCTATACAGACATTACACACAGAGTGATCTATTCTATAGAGACATTACAAAGAGTGATCTATTCTATAGAGACATTACACACACAGTGATTGTGATGATACTGCAAGCTTCATTTCTTGTGCTGTTTCCAGAACTTTCCCCATAGTACTACAACCCCCACCGTTTGCAAGCACAGGGCAAAGTTACCCCTCCCTCCTTTTCTCTGCAGCTCACGCTTCCCTTCCCCCTCCCAACCTGCAGTCAAGCTCAGTGTAACCTGAGCTATCAGTGCTGGAAGTGCAGGGGTCCCCATTGTCAGCAACATGTGCTGTCCCTACCCTAGCAGCCATTTTGGAGACTTCATTCTGTTTTGGTTATAACACGGTGGGGATTTGCGTCAGAAACACGAAAGTTACTGTTTTGAAACCTGTGTCCATAGGCATCGTTCCCGTGGTACTGGTGAACCCGTAACTCCAACAGAACCCGAGAAATGGAATTCTCGGATCCCCCACAAACTAGCTCATCCAAGTTTGGGCTCATTGGAACCGTCATTTTAAAGTAAGATCATTGATAGGTCTGCCATTATTCTGCTAGAGTTCCCTGCTGAGTTATGGTCCTTATGATATTTCAGAGCTCAAATCATACACTTCTGTCCCTGGGAGGTGGCCAGAAAAACCAGCCCCTTTTGTGAGGTCAGCAGCCCCAGGTATAAATCCTGTGGCGAGCCCCCCTTTGTCAGTCCTTGCTGTGACGTCTTGACTAAGAGATCTGCAAATGAACTATGACGTGTGGCTCCTTCCCCAGCCTGGCTTGCCTGTATATGATCTAACTATCATGTGAGTCTTTCATTCTTAATCCCGTTTATTTTGTAACTGTATTGTACATAACTATATTGCCTCAGCTTGTTACATATTTTTATATTGTATAAGCACTGCCTGTCTTTTTAAGGAATAAACCTATAAATTTATTAGTTTGTTTCTCCTGCTCTATAAACGAATTTGCACGCGCCTGAAGTACTACGCTACTGTTTTGGGGTTGCTACGGACCCTCTTGATAAATTGTTCCAAGTAAACCGTGGCTGGTGGCAGCTATAAAGAAGGGGTGTAAAGTGTTGACCTATGGGGTGGCGTTGGCGGTGACGGAGCGGGTTTTATAAGTGTATTACCCGGCTGCGGCTCGGAGTAATTATAATTCCCTCACTGCAGCGTGCCCAATAGCCAGCACACATCCAAGTGACCCGTCTGGCGACTAATTATCCTAGGTGCAGTTCCCTGACTGACCTGAGGGTAAGGGGGGCGCCAGAGAGCTGCAAGTTCCTAAGTGGAAGTGGGATAATTATAAATCCCTGCAGTTTACTGGGTCGGACGGCAGCAGTCGTCGTGTGTGTGCACCGTTTCATCACATATTGGTGGCAGAGCGGTGGGATTATAGAGCATTAGTGATCTGGTTTGAGCAATCATTCCATTCACTAAAAAACTTGCACGGTTCTTCAGCGACCCTGCAACTAAAGTTTTGGAGAACAGACTCAGTGTTTATTAGTCCTGAGACAATTGTGTGTACTTGCGGTTACCCCTCCCTTCTCTTTGTTTTTCTATCCTATCTTTTATTTGGCAATGGCGAGGATGGGAGAAGCGTGGTGTAAACTGCAGAAAAGGGACACTCTTGCTGGAATATGCATTTCCCGAGGCCTTGACCCCATGGGCCAAACCAAAGCTCAACTGATCAAGGTCCTGATGTCACAGGACCACGCTGAGAGCGAGGAGGGCACAGAAGCCGGCCCAAGCCAAGGTGGGGCGGCAGCAGAGGCCCAAACCCTGCAGGCTTACACCCAGGGCGGGTTGGACCCTTACCTGCAGGCGGCCCTGGAGGATCTCCCCACCGACGACCGGGGGAGCGCCTGAAGCTGATTCAGCAATACCAACAGGAGGCCCGAGCCGAGCGCCAAGCCCAGCGAGAGGCCGAGCGGGAGGCTGAGAGAGCCGAGCGGGAAGCTCAGAGAGCCCATGAACTGGAGCTGCTCAGACAAGGGGCAACACCCTCCACAGCCCTGAGCGGTACACCCAGCAGCTCTCAGAGTCCGAAGCCCCGGCCGGAGCACTTTCCCGTGATGGAAAAGGACGGAGACTTGGACACTTTTCTGCGGGCCTTTGAGAAAGTCTGCAGACAGTACCGGCTGCCTGACAACCAATGGGCCAGGTACTTGACCCCCGGGCTAAAGGGCAAAGCTCTGGAGGCGTTTGCTTCACTCACGCCGGATCAAGATGACAACTATCAGGCCATCAAGCAGGCCCTGATCGCCAAGTACCAGCTAACCCCTGAGGTATACCGAAAGAAGTTCCGGAACCTCCAACGTGGCCCACACGACAGTTATAGCGATGTGGTGCAAGGACTCAGGACCCACTTTGACCAGTGGATCCTTGGACTGTCAGTTGACACCTATGAGGAGCTGAAAGACCTGATGATCAAAGACCAGTTCCTGCATCTGTGCCCAGCTGAGGTCCGACAGTTCATCCTGGACCGAGAACCGGAGGACGCGGTCACAACAGCACGGATCGCCGACAGCTATGAGGCCAACCGGAAACCCGAGGTGCGGAAGCCCGTCACCACCCGCTGGGGAGGAGGTAAGCCTGCAACCAACCCCAGTGCCCCTGCCAGTCGTCCCTCTGGAGGCACTATCCCCTTTGCCAGCGCCAGGCCTACATCAGACCCCCGCCAGTGTTTCTCCTGTAAAAGGACTGGTCACATCAGCGCCACCTGTCCGGAGAGGCAGAAGAACCCCCCAGCCAAGGCCTCCGGGCCCAACGCCTCTGTTCTTTTGGTGGGTGGTGTGGTGGGGAGGGTTGATGACAACGTGCAGCCCGTCCGCGTGGGGGCCCGTCTTGCTACAGGCCTCAAGGACACCGGGGTTGAGCGAACCCTCATCCGACCCAAACTGGCGGCCCCTGAAGAGTTGATTCCGGGGAAAACCTTAACTGTCACCGGGATTGGGGGCGTCCACTACCCCTTGCCGATAGCCCGAGTTTTCATTGACTGGGGTGCCGGGAGCGGGGTGAAGGAAGTGGGGGTGTCCGAAAAACTGCCCACTGATGTTTTATTGGGGACTGATCTGGGAGGATGGTGGCGTACTATGTCCCTGACACCCCTTCCCAATCTGATGATAAGGTTAACGTTAACCATGATGTTGATGTTGATGATGATGGGAAACTGATTGTGTTACCTGCTAATGCTTTGCGAAGTGATGATGCAACTGATAACCTTTCTTTCCCTAGGAATGATGTTGATAGTGATGTATCTGTGCCATCTGAATCTGTTAACCCTTTCTCTGAAGTGGTAGATGTGTCCACAGGTACAGGAGCGTTCAGTCCCGTCGCTCTGCGGAGTGAGACGGCTGAGGAACCCCTAGCAGGAGCAAGCGACAGTGCTCAAGGAAATGGGGAGGTGCATGGGAACCGGGAGGAAGGTGACGCCATGACACTGACCAGTGCCACCGAGGAAGGTAACTGGCCCATAAGTAGCACTGCTCCTGAAGTGTTGGGGGTGGATGGGGAGGTAGAGCCCATAGCAGCGCAGGCTGATGGGTCTATAGAAACCCCCGGGGAGACGGCATATGTAGCTGCTGTCACCCGCAGTCAGAGTGCCCGGATCGCAGGTAGCGTCTACCATCTGGACCCTCCTCCGCTACAGGAGAGACTGAACCAGAGTTGGACCCAGAGCCGGTCCCAGAGGGTCCCAGTGAGGAAGGAACCCTGACGTCACTTCTGGCTGCCTCCAGCCAGGAGTTCCATGCCGCTCTGCACTCAGATGCGAGCCTGGAGAACTTGAGGCACCTCGCCGAGACGCCCACCTCCGTGACTGATAAGGAGAGAGTGTTCTGGGAACGAGGAAGGTTGTACCGGGAGACAGTACCCGGAGATTCCCAAAAGGAGTGGTTGAGGGAAAAACAGCTGGTCGTCCCGCACCAGTTCCGAGGTGAGTTGTTGAGGATTGCCCATGAGATTCCACTCGCTGGACACTTGGGGATCAGCAAAACTAAGGCACGGCTGTCTCAACACTTCTATTGGCCCAAGATGGGGACAGATGTGACTAACTACTGCCGCTCCTGTATCACCTGTCAAAGAGTGGGGAAGGCGGGGCCTGCTCTTAAGGCTCCCCTGATCCCGTTGCCAGTGATAGAGGAGCCTTTCCAGAGGATCGCGGTGGACATTGTGGGCCCGCTGGCCGTCCCCAGCAGCTCTGGAAAGCAATACATCCTTACTGTGGTAGACTACGCTACCCGGTACCCGGAGGCAGTAGCTCTGTCCTCAACTAGGGCAGATAAGGTGGCGGATGCACTGGTGACCATCTTTTCACGGGTAAGATTTCCAGGGAGATGCTTACCGATCAAGGGACCCAATTTATGTCTCGCCTAATGAAGGCTCTCTGCAGCAAAATGCAGGTGACGCGTATGGTATCGAGTGCGTATCACCCACAGACCAATGGTTTGTGTGAGCGCTTTAACGGTACCCTCAAACAGATGCTCCGCATGCTGGTTGAGACCCAGGGACGCGATTGGGAGCGGTACCTCCCACACCTGCTATTTGCCTACAGAGAAGTCCCGCAGGCCTCGACGGGGTTCTCCCCATTCGAGCTCCTGTATGGTAGGCGCGTCCGGGGACTCCTTGGGTTGATAAGAGAATCCTGGGAAGATGAGCCAAACCCCACGGAAGTGTCCATCGTGGATTATGTCATGCGCTTCCGCGACAAGATGCAGACCTTGACGCAGTTGGTGCATGACAACATGACGCAGGCTCAGGCTGACCAGAAGCACTGGTACGACCAGAACGCCCGGGAGCGGACCTACCAGGTGGGTCAAAAGGTGTGGGTGCTGGTCCCCGTACCAAAGGATAAGCTTCAGGCAGCCTGGGAAGGCCCGTACGTTGTGCACCAACAGCTCAACCCAGTCACCTACGTGGTCACGCTTGACCACACTCGGGGTAGGCGCAAGGCCTTTCACGTCAACATGATGAAGGCCCATCACGAATGTGAAGCCTGCGTCCTACCGGTCTGCAACCTGCCCGAGGACGGGGAGGAGGATCCCCTCCTAGACATGCTGGCCCAAGCTAATGCCAATGGGTCCATTGAGGACATGGAGGTAAATGCCTCGCTAACCGTCTCCCAGCGGTTGCAGTTGCTGACCACTCTGGAACCCTTCCGGGCCGAGTTCACGAACCGACCCGGAAGGACCGAGTTGGCAGTCCACAAGGTGGACACCGGGAATCACGCCCCGTTACGGCGGACACCTTATCGGATCTCTGAGGAAGTGCAGCAGATTATGCGCCAGGAGATCCACGAGATGTTGCAGCTGGGGGTGATCCGGCAGTCCAAAAGCGCGTGGGCCTCACCTGTAGTTCTCGTGCCAAAAAAGGATCGGACAACCCGGTTCTGCGTGGATTACAGGGGGCTCAACGCCATCACTACCTCTGATGCGCACCCAATGCCACGCATCGAGGATCTGCTGGAGCGGTTGGCGAATGCCAAGTACATATCCATCATGGATTTAAGCCGGGGATACTGGCAGATTCCCCTGAGCCCTGCGGCACAGGAGAAATCCGCCTTTATCACCCCTTTTGGACTGTACGAGTCCACGGTCATGCCTTTCGGCATGAAGAATGCCCCTGCCACTTTTCAGCGGATGGTCAACCACCTGCTTCAGGGACTGGAGGAGTACGCTGTGGCGTACCTGGACGACATTGCCGTCTTCAGTTCCACCTGGGAGGAACACCTTCAGCATCTCCAGGAGGTGCTCAAGCGTATTCACCAGGCAGGTCTGACCATCAAGCCGGGAAAATGCCAGATGGGCATGAGGGAGGTCCACTACCTGGGGCACCGGGTAGGTGGGGGTTCCATGAGTCCAGAGCCCGAGAAAGTGGACGCGATCGTGTCCTGGCCCACCCCCAGGACCAAAAAGCAGGTGAAGTCCTTCCTGGGCACTGCAGGGTACTATAGGCGTTTCGTACCGAACTATAGCGCCATTGCAAAACCCTTGACGGACCTCACCAAGGTCGGTCTTCCCCAAACAGTCAGCTGGACAGATGGCTGTGAGGCGGCATTCCGAGCTTTGAAAACAGCCCTGTGCAGCTCTCCGGTGTTGAGAGCCGTCGACAGCAGTCGGCCCTTCCTGGTACAGACTGACGCCAGCGAATTTGGCCTAGGTGCTGTACTCAGCCAGGTTGATTCGGGGAACCAGGAGCACCCCGTGTTGTACCTGAGCCGGAAACTTCTGCCAAGGGAAGTGGCATACTCCACCATCGAGAAGGAGTGCCTGGCCATGGTCTGGGCACTGCAACGTTTGCAGCCCTACCTGTACGGGCGCACCTTCAAGGTGGTCACCGACCACAACCCTCTGAGCTGGCTGCACACAGTGTCCGGAACCAATGGTAGGTTGCTACGCTGGAGCCTTGCCCTGCAGCAGTATGATTTTGCCGTACAACACAAGAAAGGCAGTTATCATGGGAATGCTGATGGGTTGTCCCGACGTGGCGAACCCGCTGAGGTGCGCATGGCGGATTACCGAGAGGTCATGCCTCCGTAGCGCCCTCTAAGGGGGGGAGGTGTGATGATACTGCAAGCTTCATTTCTTGTGCTGTTTCCAGAACTTTCCCCATAGTACTACAACCCCCACCGTTTGCAAGCACAGGGCAAAGTTACCCCTCCCTCCTTTTCTCTGCAGCTCACGCTTCCCTTCCCCCTCCCAACCTGCAGTCAAGCTCAGTGTAACCTGAGCTACCAGTGCTGGAAGTGCAGGGGTCCCCATTGTCAGCAACATGTGCTGTCCCTACCCTAGCAGCCATTTTGGAGACTTCATTCTGTTTTGGTTATAACACGGTGGGGATTTGCGTCAGAAACACGAAAGTTACTGTTTTGAAACCTGTGTCCATAGGCATCGTTCCCGTGGTACTGGTGAACCCGTAACTCCAACAGAACCCGAGAAATGGAATTCTCGGATCCCCCACAAACTAGCTCATCCAAGTTTGGGCTCATTGGAACCGTCATTTTAAAGTAAGATCATTGATAGGTCTGCCATTATTCTGCTAGAGTTCCCTGCTGAGTTATGGTCCTTATGATATTTCAGAGCTCAAATCATACACTTCTGTCCCTGGGAGGTGGCCAGAAAAACCAGCCCCTTTTGTGAGGTCAGCAGCCCCAGGTATAAATCCTGTGGCGAGCCCCCCTTTGTCAGTCCTTGCTGTGACGTCTTGACTAAGAGATCTGCAAATGAACTATGAGTGTGGCTCCTTCCCCAGCCTGGCTTGCCTGTATATGATCTAACTATCATGTGAGTCTTTCATTCTTAATCCCGTTTATTTTGTAACTGTATTGTACATAACTATATTGCCTCAGCTTGTTACATCTTTTTATATTGTATAAGCACTGCCTGTCTTTTTAAGGAATAAACCTATAAATTTATTAGTTTGTTTCTCCTGCTCTATAAACGAATTTGCACGCGCCTGAAGTACTACGCTACTGTTTTGGGGTTGCTACGGACCCTCTTGATAAATTGTTCCAAGTAAACCGTGGCTGCTGGCAGCTATAAAGAAGGGGTGTAAAGTGTTGACCTATGGGGTGGCGTTGGCGGTGACGGAGCGGGTATTATAAGTGTATTACCCGGCTGCGGCTCGGAGTAATTATAATTCCCTCACTGCAGCGTGCCCAATAGCCAGCACACATCCAAGTGACCCGTCTGGCGACTAATTATCCTAGGTGCAGTTCCCTGACTGACCTGAGGGTAAGGGGGGCGCCAGACAGCTGCAAGTTCCTAAGTGGAAGTGGGATAATTATAAATCCCTGCAGTTTACTGGGTCGGACGGCAGCAGCCGTCGTGTGTGTGCACCGTTTCATCACAGTGATCTATTCTATAGAGACATTACACACAGAGTGATCTATTCTATAGTCATTACACAGAGTGATCTATTCTATAGAGTCATTACACACAGTGATCTATTCTATAGAGTCATTACACACAGAGTGATCTATTCTATAGAGACATTACACACAGAGTGATCTATTCTATAGAGACATTACACAGAGTGATCTATTCTATAGAGACATTACACAGAGTGATCTATTCTATAGAGACATTACACACAGAGTGATCTATTCTATAGAGTCATTACACAGAGTGATCTATTCTATAGAGACATTACACACAGAGTGATCTATTCTATAGTCATTACACACAGAGTGATCTATTCTATAGTCATTACACACAGAGTGATCTATTCTATAGAGACATTACACACAGAGTGATCTATTCTATAGAGCCATTACACACAGAGTGATCTATTCTATAGAGACATTACAGAGTGATCTATTCTATAGTCATTACACACAGAGTGATCTATTCTATAGAGCCATTACACACAGAGTGATCTATTCTATAGAGACATTACTTACACACAGAGTAATCTATTCTATAGAGTCATTACACACAGAGTGATCTATTCTATAGTCATTACACACAGAGTGATCTATTCTATAGAGTCATTACACACAGAGTGATCTATTCTATAGAGACATTACACACAGAGTGATCTATTCTATAGAGCCATTACACACAGAGTGATCTATTCTATAGATTCATTACACACAGAGTGATCTATTCTATAGAGACATTACACAGAGTGATCTATTCTACAGTCATTACACAGAGTGATCTATTCTATAGAGTCATTACACACAGAGTGATCTATTCTATAGAGACATTACACAGAGTGATCTATTCTACAGTCATTACACAGAGTGATCTATTCTATAGAGTCATTACACAGAGTGATCTATTCTATAGAGACATTACACACAAAGTGATCTATTCTATAGAGCCATTACACACAGAGTGATCTATTCTATAGAGTCATTACACACAGAGTGATCTATTCTATAGAGACATTACACACAGAGTGATCTATTCTATAGAGTCATTACACAGAGTGATCTATTCTACAGTCATTACACAGAGTGATCTATTCTATAGATATAGGAAAGATGTGTATCTTCGTACCGTGTTAGCCAGTAGATAGAAAAATATTTAGACTTGAGAGTCCTCAGTGGTTGATACCTTTTAATGGCTAACTGAAAAGATGGTAACAAATTGCAAGCTTTCGAGACTACTCAGGTCTCTTCATCAGGCATAGACTAATACAACATCTGAAGAATCACATATTTATACACAAAATAGCACAGAAAAAATGCAATAGGTAGGACAAGTGACATGAAGCAGAACTGTCATTATGGCAGAGGGATTAACATAAATATGACTAGTTCATAGATAAGGAGTGAAGGTTTTATTACCCTCTGATTGGGGTCTGGTATTGTGTTGTGATGACCCTAAAAGGTCAGGGAGGCAGATTCCTTAATTGTTGTAGAACGACATAAAACTCTGGGATATATTCATCCCAGCACTAAGAGTGTCAAAGGTCATCATAAGTTTATATTCCCAGACTTTTCTATCCTTCTCAGATTTGAAGTTAGATTTTAATACAAGTAATTCCATATCTGTCATGCTATGACCGGGCATACAAAAGTGTTTGGCCACAGGTAAATCCATTCTTTTTTCTCTTATCGTGTGGCGATGAGAATTCATCCTTGTTCTCAGTTTTTGCCCGGTCTCCCCCACATACAGACCCCCAGTTGGACATTTAGTACATATAATTAGGTACACCACATTAGATGTGATGCAGCTGAAAGTACCTGGTATCTTGTAGTCCTGATGGGAGTTGGGGATCTTTATCCTGTCCGTGGTCATTATAGATGTACAGGTCTTGCATTTCTTTTGTCTGCAAGGAAAGGTTCCTGCAGCTGTTGGGGAGGACAGGGAGCTTCTGACAATGATGCTTCTTAGATTTGGGGGCTGCCTAAAACATAGTAGTGGGGGGTCTGGAAATATGGATTGTAATCGGGCATCTTTTTGTAGTAAAGGTTGTAGTTTCCGTGCAGCTCCCCTTAGCATCTCCAGACTTGGATTGTAGGTGACCACTAGAGGCACCCGGTTATTTTCTTCTTTAGCTTTGTAATGTAGCAGGTGATTCCTTGATATTCTGGTGGCTCTTGTAATTTGGTTTTCAATTGTTCTTGGATGGTAGCCCTGGTTCAAAAAAGTCTTTCTGAGGCGACCAAGGTGTTCATCTCTATCCATGGGGTTGGAACATATACGGTTGTATCTGATGGCTTGGCTGTAGACAATAGAGTTTTTTATGTGTTTAGGATGGAAACTGTCCCATTTAAGATATGTTGGACGGTCGATTGGCTTCTGATACAGGGATGTCTCTATAAACTTATGATGACCTTTGACACTCTTAGTGCTGGGATGAATATATCCCAGAGTTTATGTCGTTCTACAACAATTAAGGAATCTGCCTCCCTGACCTTTTAGGGTCATCACAACACAATACCAGACCCCAATCAGAGGGTAATAAAACCTTCACTCCTTATCTATGAACTAGTCATATTTATGTTAATCCCTCTGCCATAATGACAGTTCTGCTTCATGTCACTTGTCCTACCTATTGCATTTTTTCTGTGCTATTTTGTGTATAAATATGTGATTCTTCAGATGTTGTATTAGTCTATGCCTGATGAAGAGACCTGAGTAGTCTCGAAAGCTTGCAATTTGTTACCATCTTTCAGTTAGCCATTAAAAGGTATCAACCACTGAGGACTCTCAAGTCTAAATATTTTTCTATTCTATAGAGTCATTACACAGAGTGATCTATTCTATAGAGACATTACACACAGAGTGATCTATTCTATAGAGTCAATACACACAGAGTGATCTATTCTATAGATCATTACACACACAGTGATCTATTCTATAGAGACATTACACACAGAGTGATCTATTCTATAGAGTCATTACACACACAGTGATCTATTCTATAGAGACATTACACACAGAGTGATCTATAGAGACATTACACACAGTGATCTATTCTATAGAGTCATTACACACACAGTGATCTATTCTATAGAGACATTACACACAGAGTGATCTATAGAGACATTACACACAGTGATCTATTCTATAGAGTCATTACACAGCAGTGATCTATTCTATAGGCATTACACACAGAGTGATCTATTCTATAGAGCATTACACACAGAGTGATCTATTCTATAGAGTCATTACACAGAGTGATCTATTCTATAGTCATTACACACAGAGTGATCTATTCTATAGAGTCATTACACACAGAGTGATCTATTCTATAGAGTCATTACACACGAGTGATCTATTCTATAAGTCATTACACACAGAGTGATCTATTCTATAGAGTCATTAACACACAAGTGATCTATTCTATAGAGCCATTAACACAGAGTGATCTATTCTATAGAGTCATTACACACAGAGTGATCTATTCTATAGAGTCATTACACACACAGTGATCTATTCTATAGAGACATTACACACAGAGTGATCTATTCTATAGAGTCATTACACACAGAGTGATCTATTCTATAGAGTCATTACACACAGTGATCTATTCTATAAGAGTCATTACACACAGAGTGATCTATTAAGAGACATTACACACAGAGTGATCTATTCTAAGAGCCATTACACACAGAGTGATCTATTCTATAGAGCCATTACACACAGAGTGATCTTCTATGAACATTACACAGTGATTATAGAGTCATTACACACAGAGTGATCTATTCTATAGAGCCATTACACAGAGTGATCTATTCTATAGAGTCATTACACACAGAGTGATCTATTCTATAGAGTCATTACACACAAGTGATCTATTCTATAGAGACATTACACACAGAGTGATCTATTCTATAGAGTCATTACACACAGTGATCTATTCTATAGAGTCATTACACACAGAGTGATCTATTCTATAGAGTCATTACACAAGAGTGATCTATCTATAGAGACATTACACACACAGTGATCTATTCTATAGAGACATTACACAGAGTGATCTACAAAGACATTACACACAGTGATCTATTCTATAGAGTCATTACACAGAGTGATCTATTCTATAGTCATTACACACAGAGTGATCTATTCTATAGAGTACATTACACACAGAGTGATCTATTTAAGACATTAAACAGAGGATCATTCTAGAGACATACACACAGAGTGATCTATTCTATAGTCATTACACACAGAGTGATCTATTCTATAGAGTCATTACACACAGAGTGATCTATTCTATAGAGACATTACACACAGAGTGATCTATTCTATAGAGTCATTACACACACAGTGATCTATTCTATAGAGACATTACACACAGAGTGATCTATTCTATAGAGTCATTACACACAGAGTGATCTATTCTATTGAGTCATTACACACACAGTGATCTATTCTATAGAGTCATTACACACAGAGTGATCTATTCTATAGAGTCATTACACACACAGTGATCTATTCTATAGAGACATTACACACACAGTGATCTATTCTATAGAGTCATCACACAGAGTGATCTATTCTATAGAGTCATTACACACAGAGTGATCTATTCTATAGAGTCATTACACACAGAGTGATCTATTCTATAGAGTCATTACACACAGAGTGATCTATTCTATAGAGACATTACACACAGAGTGATCTATTCTATAGAGACATTACACACAGAGTGATCTATTCTATAGTCATTACACACAGAGTGATCTATTCTATAGAGACATTACACACTGAGTGATCTATTATATAGAGTCATTACACACAGAGTGATCTATTCTATAGAGTCATTACACACAGAGTGATCTATTCTATAGAGACATTACACACAGAGTGATCTATAGAGACATTACACACAGTGATCTATTCTATAGAGTCATTACACAGAGTGATCTATTCTATAGAGTCATTACACACAGAGTGATCTATTCTATAAAGTCATTACACACAGAGTGATCTATTCTATAGAGTCATTACACACAGAGTGATCTATTCTATAGAGACATTACACACAGAGTGATCTATTCTATAGAGACATTACACACAGAGTGATCTATTCTATAGTCATTACACACAGTGATCTATTCTATAGAGACATTACACACAGAGTGATCTATATATAGAGTCATTACACACAGAGTGATCTATTCTATAGAGACATTACACACAGAGTGATCTATTATATAGAGTCATTACACACAGAGTGATCTATTCTATAGAGACATTACACAGAGTGATCTATTCTATAGTCATTACACACAGAGTGATCTATTCTATAGAGTCATTACACACAGAGTGATCTATTCTATAGTCATTACACACAGTGATCTATTCTATAGAGACATTACACACAGAGTGATCTATTCTATAGAGACATTACACACAGAGTGATCTATTCTATAGAGTCATTACACACAGAGTGATCTATTCTATAGAGTCATTACACACAGAGTGATCTATTCTATAGAGTCATTACACAGAGTGATCTATTCTATAGAGACATTACACACAGAGTGATCTATTATATAGAGTCATTACACACAGAGTGATCTATTCTATAGAGTCATTACACACAGAGTGATCTATTCTATAGAGTCATTATACACAGAGTGATCTATTCTATAGTGTCATTACACACAGAGTGATCTATTCTATAGTCATTACACACAGAGTGATCTATTTCACGTGTTTATTTCTGTTAATGTTGATGATTATTTCTTACAGCCAATGAAAACCCAGAAGTCATTATCTCAGTAATTTAGAATAATTCACAATAATCACCTGTAAAGGCTCCTAAGTGTATATAAAGGTCCTTAGTCTGTGTCAGTAGCTCCACAATCATGCGGAAGACTGCTGATCTGACAGATGTCCAGAAGGCAGTCACTGATACACTCCACAAGGAGGGGAAGCCACGAAAGGTCATTGGTAAAGAAGCCGGCTGTTCACACAGTGCTGGATCCAAGCAGATTAATGGAAAGTGGAAGGAGAAAGTGTGGTAGAAAAAGGTGCACAAGCAACCGGGATAACCGCAGCCTGGAAAGGATTGTTAAGAAAAGGCCATTCAGTAATGTGGGGGAGATTCACAAGGAGTGGACGCTGCTGGAGTCACTGCTCCAAGAGCCACCACACACAGACGTGTCCAGGACATGGGCTACAAGTGTCATATCCCTTGTGTCACCACTCATGACCAATAGACAACGCCAGAAGAGTCTTACCGGGGCCAAGGAGAAGAAGAACCGGACTGTGGTCAGTGCTCCAAGGAAGAGTGGAGGCCACAATCCAAGCTGCTGGAGGTCTAGTGTGAAGTCTCCACCATCAGTGATGGTTTGGGGAGCCATGTCATCTGCTGGTGTAGGTCCACTGTGTTTTATCAAGACCAAAGTCAGCGCAGCCGTCTACCAGGACATTTTACAGCACTTCATGCTTCCCTCTGCCGACAAGTTGTCTGGAGATGGAAATGTCATTCTCCAGCAGGACTTGGCCCCTGTCCACACTGCCAAAGTACCAATACCTGGTGTACAAACAACAATATCACTGTGCTTGATTGGCAGCAAACTCGCCTGACCTTAACCCCATAGAGAATCTATGGAGTATTGTGAAGAGGAAGATGAGAGACCAGACCCAACAATGCAGACGAGCTGAAGGCTGCTATCAAAGCGACCTGGGCTTCCATAACCCCTCAGCAGTGCCACAGGCTGCTCGCCTCCATGCCACGCCGCATTGATGCAGTAATTGATGCAGAAGGAGCCCGACCAAGTATTGAGAGCATTTACTGATCATACATTTCAGATTTTACAATCATTTCTCAAGCTGGTGTTATAAAGTATCTAATTTACTGAGATAATGAGTTTTGGATTTTCACTGGCTGTAAACCATAATCATCAACATTAACAGAAATAAACACGTGAAATAGATCACTCTGTGTGTAAAGACTCTATAGAATAGATCACTCTGTGTGTAATGGCTCTATAGAATAGATCACTCTGTATGTAATGGCTCTATAGAATAGATCACTCTGTGTAATGACTCTATAGAATAGATCACTCTGTGTGTAATGACTATAGAATAGATCACTCTGTGTGTAATGTCTCTATAGAATAGATCACTCTGTGTGTAATGTCTCTATAGAATAGATCACTCTGTGTGTAATGACTATAGAATAGATCACTCTGTGTGTAATGTCTCTATAGAATAGATCACTCTGTGTGTAATGGCTATAGAATAGATCACTCTGTGTGTAATGTCTCTATAGAATAGATCACTGTGTGTAATGACTCTATAGAATAGATCACTCTGTGTGTAATGTCTCTATAGAATAGATCACTGTGTGTAATGACTCTATAGAATAGATCACTGTGTGTAGTGACTCTATAGAATAGATCACTCTGTGTGTAATGTCTCTATAGAATAGATCACTCTGTGTGTAATGTCTCTATAGAATAGATCACTCTGTGTGTAATGTCTCTATAGAATAGATCACTCTGTGTGTAATGTCTCTATAGAATATATCACTCTGTGTGTAATGTCTCTATAGAATAGATCACTCTGTGTGTAATGTCTCTATAGAATAGATCACTCTGTGTGTAATGTCTCTATAGAATAGATCACTCTGTGTGTAATGTCTCTATAGAATAGATCACTCTGTGTGTAATGTCTCTATAGAATAGATCACTCTGTGTAATGACTCTATAGAATAGATCACTCTGTGTGTAATGACTATAGAATAGATCACTCTGTGTGTAATGTCTCTATAGAATAGATCACTCTGTGTGTAATGACTCTATAGAATAGATCACTGTGTGTAATGACTCTATAGAATAGATCACTGTGTGTAGTGACTCTATAGAATAGATCACTCTGTGTGTAATGTCTCTATAGAATAGATCACTCTGTGTGTAATGACTCTATAGAATAGATCACTGTGTGTAATGTCTCTATAGAATAGATCACTCTGTGTGTAATGGCTCTATAGAATAGATCACTCTGTGTGTAATGGCTCTATAGAATAGATCACTCTGTGTGTAATGGCTCTATAGAATAGATCACTCTGTGTGTAATGTCTCTATAGAATAGATCACTCTGTGTGTAATGACTCTATAGAATAGATCACTCTGTGTGTAATGACTCTATAGAATAGATCACTCTGTGTGTAATGACTCTATAGAATAGATCACTCTGTGTGTAATGTCTCTATAGAATAGATCACTCTGTGTGTAATGTCTCTATAGAATAGATCACTCTGTGTGTAATGACTCTATAGAATAGATCACTCTGTGTGTAATGGCTCTATAGAATAGATCACTCTGTGTGTAATGTCTCTATAGAATAGATCACTCTGTGTGTAATGGCTCTATAGAATAGATCACTCTGTGTGTAATGGCTCTATAGAATAGATCACTCTGTGTGTAATGGCTCTATAGAATAGATCACTCTGTGTGTAATGTCTCTATAGAATAGATCACTCTGTGTGTAATGACTCTATAGAATAGATCACTCTGTGTGTAATGACTCTATAGAATAGATCACTCTGTGTGTAATGACTCTATAGAATAGATCACTCTGTGTGTAATGACTCTATAGAATAGATCACTCTGTGTGTAATGACTATAGAATAGATCACTCTGTGTGTAATGACTCTATAGAATAGATCACTCTGTGTGTAATGACTCTATAGAATAGATCACTCTGTGTGTAATGGCTCTATAGAATAGATCACTCTGTGTGTAATGGCTCTATAGAATAGATCACTCTGTGTGTAATGTCTCTATAGAATAGATCACTCTGTGTGTAATGACTCTATAGAATAGATCACTCTGTGTGTAATGACTCTATAGAATAGATCACTCTGTGTGTAATGACTCTATAGAATAGATCACTCTGTGTGTAATGTCTCTATAGAATAGATCACTCTGTGTGTAATGGCTCTATAGAATAGATCACTCTGTGTGTAATGGCTCTATAGAATAGATCACTCTGTGTGTAATGACTCTATAGAATAGATCACTCTGTGTGTAATGGCTCTATAGAATAGATCACTCTGTGTGTAATGACTCTATAGAATAGATCACTGTGTGTAATGTCTCTATAGAATAGATCACTGTGTAATGACTCTATAGAATAGATCACTGTGTGTAATGACTCTATAGAATAGATCACTCTGTGTGTAATGTCTCTATAGAATAGATCACTCTGTGTGTAATGACTCTATAGATCACTGTGATGATACTGCAAGCTCCATTTCTTGTGCTGTTCTAGAACCTTCGCCATAGAACTACGACTCCC